>JBBPOE010000418.1:0-24596 GCA_038091295.1 Tylopilus felleus | reverse complement strand
GTTTGCGAACACGGACGCGTTCCAGCACGTGGGGGTCACGAGAGCTGAGTATGAGGAGTGGGGCGGGGAACGGATCAAGCGGTGGTGGGGAGGGAATTGGAACTCTGCCGTGTGAGAGAGGTGGAAGCGGGTGGTTCTGGTGATTGGGCTGATATTTACTTGGTTTGACTGGGATCCGTGACTGTTCTCATATCACTATCCGAAACGCATCATTGACCAACCCCGACATCTCAACGGCATGAATCATGGAAAGTTGGGTCTGCTGCAGCTACGGCGAAGCGTAGAACTTGGTCGGACAGTCGATAGAAATCTGCCAGTGCTAGGCGGGCTAGACTCGGTCGAATGAGTCTCGACAGTTATGTACTCCAAATCTTCAGTCTCTGGTAAATTCTGTCCAGGGCGTATCTTGGCAAGCAACACCGCGGGGATGGAAGTAGCAATATTACAAGGGATGTATTGAAAGGTAAACCATTAACATGATAGACTCGGAACGGCTAAACATCTGGGATCCCCTTGTACCAAAGACCAACCTGGGTCGGCGAGGAGTGTACATAGGTCACAGAATTCATGAACAGCAGCCTCCGATGGCTTGCGTTGCCGGCTGGTTGACCTTTACAGATCCATCTGTATTTCCAGGACCACCGACGGCTCCGGCGGCATCTGCTTGAGAATCTATGAGGCGGGTCTTGCAATCTCTGCCAAAAATATATTCAGCAAGGGATTTCGCGGGTGTCTCGTGGTAGGAACTGCGACTGACCGAGCAAGATTGAAGAAGGCCTCTTCGACGCCATCGTTGACTTTTGCCGAGGTTTCCATAAACCTGATCCCAAGCTCGTCGGCGAGCTCACGTCCTTGGTCCACGGTGACGGCGCGTTTGTCTGTCCAGTCGGACTTGTTGCCAATGAGGATCTTGTTTACGCCCTCGGAAGCATGTTGTTCGATGTTGGCGTGCCACGTGCGGATATCTGGGCAAGATAGCATGGAGCAGCGCGCCACAGTAGCGGAGGTTGGTGCTTACTATTGAATGACCGCTCGTCGGTGACATCATACACGAGTAAAATGCCCATTGCTCCGCGGTAATAGGCAGTGGTGATAGTTCTAAACCGTTCCTGTCCAGCAGTGTCCCACTACGCGACGGGGCCGGGAATGTGAGCGAAATCCGGTGAGAGCGAAGCGCACGTACGATTTGAAGCTTGATGCGTTTTCCATCTAGTTCAATGGTGCGAATCTTGAAGTCAATACCGATGGTGGTAATGAAGGAGGGTGTCCATGCATCGTCGCAGAAACGGAGGAGCAGACACGACTTTCCGACACCTGGAACACGAATTAATCAAGATGCCAAGTGTGTAGGGAGATTGAGTAGCACCTGAATCTCCGATCAAGAGAAGCTGGCGAGGAAGGGTCAATTGGGAGCAGAGCGAGTAGGGAAGTGGTCGTTACCTTGATGAGGAAATCATAGTGTTGGGGCGGCATTCTAGGGCAACTGTAAGATACGAGCGACGGGTTTACTTGCTGTCAGATGAGTGTACTGTCAGGGGAATGAACAACTACTAGTGTCTCGAGGGTGTTCCGACTGCCCGAACCTGTCGCAGCACTTACTTGCCAAGGCGTCAACTTGGCCTTTCGGTCTCCGCAGACATTACGTAATCAACACACCAGCTTCAAGTTTGGAAGTGATTCTCTACAGCATCAGCTCTAGTAAACACGAGTCAGAATTTCTGTCTCGTGCACTGCCTTGTTCGTGTTTCCTTTACGCCGAAGCTTTGCGCCTAGGCGTTTGGACCCACTTGTTACCAAAAAACCTATAAAACCAAACACGTGCCGCTTCCTATCAGAAGCTTTCTTTATTATTGATTATGCCACTCGAGCCTCGTGCCCTCATATAAAAAAGGAGACATTGTACAAAAAGCCCCTTTGTACCCACTGCGCATTTGCTGTGAAACGATGTCTACCATGACTATGCTCGACCCGCAGACCTTCGCTGCGAGTACTCTGACTAGCAGCGAGGGTCTTGCTGCCGCTCTCCGGACGCTCGAGTCCTGTTTAGCAGGTCCAGACATTCATCTGAACCTGATAGTTCAGGACTTGTGTTCTGTTCCTAACCTCTTTGAATTCATCCTCTCTGGTGAGTTCGTCGTGTGTTCGTCCTCTAGACATTGCAGGCATCTGACCTGTCCATCTAGCCTTGCCAAACGCGGATAGGCTGATGCTCAAGATCTTGAGCATCTACCCGACCGATCCCGCGCTGGTCGAGGCCTCCACTGCAAGTATTCTCCTTCGGAGACTTTCTTCTGTCTTGTTTGCATTGCCTCTTGATCTTTTTCCCACTGACACCATCCGTCACATTGGGCGGTCCAAAGTCTATGTAGAGGACGCGTTGCCGGTCCTCGCTGTTTTATACTCTACCGAATTTCTAACCTATATCGCCACTGATCCTAACCCCACGAGTCCTTCAGAGGAACCCGAGTACGATAACGAGGAGTTCTTGGGCTTCGCTGGGCGTAACAAGAAACAGAAGAAATTGAAACGGAAGCACAGAAACACCGCTTCCATTGACATATCACCGTTCCATAAACTTGGAGCCAAGATTCCGTTTAGCTATGTGGAGGCAGTCCAAATGGCACGGGATATTAGCAGCAAACTCAAGAGGGTCTTAGAAGTGGGTGAAAGACTCCTTCAATTCAAGATATACAGCTTGACACGTTCGCAGTCCTATCTCGAGCTGCTCTTGCAGCCAGTTCTCGCACTGCGGTTGAGGCGTGCATATCTCTCGATGGATGATGACGCCACCCCGCGTCCATCGGCGCCACGGGAAAGCAAGGTCATCCAAGCTGCCGAGGTGAAGCCGTCTGCGTACCCAAAGGTTCAACCCATGAAAGCTGCACTCTATTTTGAAAACGCGGAGGGCTTCGGAGACTGGCGCATCATTATCAACACTGATGCAACGAAGAAACTGCGTGAG
Source organism: Tylopilus felleus (assembly GCA_038091295.1). NCBI lineage: Eukaryota > Fungi > Basidiomycota > Agaricomycetes > Boletales > Boletaceae > Tylopilus > Tylopilus felleus. Next base: position 21,634 of record JBBPOE010000418.1, on the reverse strand, counting down.
CTCGCCAATGGTGACAGGAAGAAATGTGCTATTGTTGTGAAAAAGATCAAGTACGTCGCGTGTGCTTGTTGGTGTTGGGTGAGTTGACCGTCGTGATAGGCAACTTTCGAATGGCCATTTTTCCGATGACAATCAGAAGAGACTGAACAACAATAAATCTTCGGGCGTGCCTATATTCGAAGCAAAGATGCAGCGGGACCTTCGGCTCATCGTACGTTCCTGCTAGTATCGACTGCGAATGGCTACTTATTCCTGGGCAGTACCAAGTCGATGTTGCTCCTGACCATGACGGAGAGGTAAGTTTAACCCATATCTTTATCAGCTTGGTTTGAGATGATATCGTAGGTGGAGCGACAAGGTATCAGGTTTCGAATACTCCGGTGTCTTTGCAATGCAGACCTATTGTTCCAGTGATCAAGATATACGGTATAGATACCCACGCCCAACTGAATCGCATTCCATGGGACGCAATGGGACAACACCTTGCTGGAAAAGGCAAGGAATACCGCCGCCGGTCAGACTTATATTATCGCGACATCACGACAGGCAATATGGCTAATGTCCTGGTTGTTCCTAACAGTTGCATTTTCCGAGCTCCTTCCGCGGATGGTGACGTCTATCCTCCAGCATGCTTCCCGCCGGAGAGTGTCGAAAATGACATCAAACCAGTCCCGCTTGTTCTGTCTGACGAAGACATGGGGGAGGTACGTTTACACAATTTCATTTCTGAATCATCGTTCACTCGTCCTCACAGTTACATTCACTCCTTGTGTACGCACTCTGTTTCATTCCTTTTATCTGTGTCTGACACTTGAGGTAGTCTGGAAAAATACGTTACCTTCTCTCAAGTACGTCCATACCACCCGGCTTTGCTTAGGTGCTGACCATCATTGGCAGGCATTCTTACACAGTGCGTATGTCCTTCACTCGACGATCAGATGTTTGATCTACTGTAATAGGCTTGATTTCAAACCAGGATGTGCAACACGTCTTCGAACTGACGTGAGCAACATTCAAATTGTCGAGTAGTCTGCCCTAACTACTCGTGCGCAGCCCACCGGAACGTAAGATTGTGGAATGTAAGACATCGTGTTATGTTCTGGGGAGGAGTGGTACCGGGTATGATGAATCCGACGCGGGCGTGAATACTTTTGCTCAATCTTTGCGTAGTAAAACGACAACAATGCTCTTCAAGATGCTTGGAATTCAGCGGGCATGGGAAATACAAATGCAGGCGTCCGGTATGCCCAGGCCACGTCAGATCTTCGTAACAAAGTCCCGTGTCCTGGCTACAAAGGTCGAGGAGTATTTCGCCAAGCTACTCGAGTCCTTGTCGTTAGCTGGATATTCTCTTGAAGATCTCAAGAAGATGCAAGCTCAAACCACAGAGTCTGGGTTGGTGGATGCCGACGACGAGGTTCGAGCCGATATCCCTCAGAGATACAGTGCATTAGAAGAGAATCACTTCCCTCTTTTCGTGACCTTTGATCAGGTAATTTTTCCTTTTGACCAATGGGTTCTAGTCGTTCACTGATCCGGTCCTAGCTCGCGAAGATGATTGCCGCGGACATTTTAAGCGGTGATGATCCCGAGGCACAACGTTTGGCGAAATATTTCATCAACAGTGATGACGTCCAAGCTCAAGATTCGTTTGTAACATACGACGTCTTCGCACAAACCTATTGGCCTCATTTTCCACAGCCATTGACAAAGGGCCTTGGTGTGTACCTAGTTTTTGTGTATCGACGAGTCCAGCTGAATTAGTTGGCTGTATAATAGAACCTTGGCTTGTATTTTCAGAGATTATGGGTGTGTGTTTTTGGTTTACGGTGGGTGTGGAATTAGTTAATTCCTTCGTAGGTATCATCAAGGGATCTGAGAATGCTCTACCATGTCCTGGTGGATTCCTTGACGAAGCGGCGTACTCCAGCCTTCCAGCCCGCTCTAACCCAACGTTTGCAAACAAACGTCGAACGGTGTACGCGATCTTCGAAGCATACTGCAAGCTCAAAAAGGAACGTCGTCATCATGATGTCGCCGATCGCACGCACGCAATACTAAAAATACTCTTGGGAGGGGCACCGTTGAAGGGCCAAAGGATCGACTATCTGTATGTCTTGGTGCTCGTTTACAGGGGAGGTTGTTCATCGCTGAACGGCATGGGCTCCAGGTACATTGATGAAGCGCAAGACAATCTGCTCATCGATGCACTCTGTATGCACCCTATGTTACTTTAATGTGTCTCAGAACCTGATATTTTACTAGTGTTGAGGCTTATCTGTCGGAACCCCGAAGGACTTTTCTGGGCGGGCGACACCGCACAGACCATTTCGGCAGGAAGCTCCTTCCGATTCGATGACCTGAAGGCCTTTTTGTATCGCATTGAGGTATGGGTCGTTAATTATTCGGTTCAGTCGAGAGTCACTGAATTGCTATTCGTTCACAGCAAGATCAAAGTATGCATTTGATTCAAGATCGGTCGGTCATGGACCCTACGCCATTCCAACTTGCCATCAATTACCGTTCTCACGGCGGCATCGTCAACTGCGCCCATACCGTCATCGAACGCATTACGCAATTTTGGCCTGACGCAATCGATGGACTCCAACCGGAGCATGGAGTCGTTGATGGGTTGAAGCCGGTGTTTTTCCGTGGCTGGGATCAAGACACCGTTCGATACGAACAATTTCTGTTTGGCGAATCGTGCGTGAAGTAATGTTATCTCTTTTCTTGTCCCCCTCTGAGGCTTCTCTTATTAGGGGAAGCCGTATCGAATTTGGGGCTCAGCAATGTAAGTGTGATGTAATGAGTCGTCTACCGTGATTACATGCTTTACCCAAAGGTATTCTCGTACGAGATGACGAAGCACTCGAAAAACTGCGCGAGGAGGTCGGAGAGATCGGTCTGATTATGTGAGCAACAAAGCCGGTAGTTTCTTCATAGCGTGTTCATCATGGCTTCTTTCCAGGACACTCTACGACAGCAAGGGCCTTGAATTCAACGACGTGAGCTATAAGATGTATTCAACTACCCTACAGAACTAAATGTTGATGCAGGTTCTCCTGTACAACTTCTTCGAAGACTCCGCCGTTGATGCCACACGGTGGCGTGTATTACTGAACCACGCGGAAGGAGAAGTCGATGGTCAAGATTTAGCCAACGTCCATGCACCGTCCTTTGGAAGAGATGAAGGTCGGTTCGCTGGGGTATGCAGCGAGGTACGTAAAATTCGGGACACTGAGATCCTTCGACATCTCCGAGTCTTACATTGCCCACAGCTAAAATTACTCTACGTGGGCATAACCCGAGCGAGGAAGAACTTGTGGATCTTTGACAAGTCTGAGAAGAGCGAGCCGATGCGGGTAAAGGACCTCATCACATTTCGCATTGACATCACTCACACCGCAATAGATGCTTTGGACTTCGCGCAACCAGGTCCAAAACTGCACGCCTGGGACGGATGTTCCACGCCTTGCCGTATCTTCGACACCAGAAGAATGGAAAGCATTTGGCCACGATTTGTTCAAGCACAAGAGATACCCCCAGGCTATGCATTGTTTCGCTCGAGCGGAACGACCATGGATGGTAGCTATCTGCGGAGCATTCCAGCTTCGAGAAGTAGCGCGTGCAAAGGTCGGCGTTGCACCGCTGAAAGTTCAGCAAGACTCTTTCCTCGCCGCCGCAGATGCCTTTGTGGCTGTGGCGCGCGCTGATGCGCCACCCAAGGAGGCACCGTCCGTCAAGGACCAACTACAATATTATCGTAACGCTGCGGACTGCTATGTGCGCGCCGGCGATGATCGCAAGGCAGCTGATACATACCTTGATGCTCATGAGTATGACCTGGCCGCACGGCGGTTCCGGAAACTTGGACTTTTCGACAAGACGCTTGAGGTCCTCGACAAGCATTCTCGGAAAATTCCCTCAGAGTCTTCGGATGAGCTCTACAACGTGTGCCGCCTCTTCTATTGTAGCAAGCGTGACGTCAAAAGGTGCGTGTTTCGTAACTAGATATACCACGCCAATGAACTAACATATCTACACTAGGCCACGTTTACCTTTGTTCCCGTCCTTCGAAGAAGAATTGGAGTTCCTTGAGACCTACGACCTTGACTTTGCTCGGGCCGGGTTACTGGAGAATCACGGACGATATTTGGAGGCGGCTCAGCTTCATTTGTCGGAGAACCGGCCAGTCAACGCGATCAGGGACTTTTTGAGGGTGAAGGGTTCACGCGACGTAATCCACGACGCAGTCCAGGAGGCCACCAAAATTGTATTAGACGGCTTATGGCTCAAGTGTTCCTTTGGTGTCCTGTTGAAGGAAGTAGCAGATGACCAAGGCGTTGCTGAACTTCTGAGATTGGCCGGCGAGTTGCCCGTCGATTTCTTGGACCCACTAGACCAACATGAAGTATGACTGTTTGAAGATCGGGATAAGGGCCTTTTGCTTACGAATTGTTCATAGATATCCATGTTTCGCGCTATTGCACAGGCGGACTTGGCTAACCTCGAGCGGCTCGCTAACGTGTTTCTCGAGCAAGACAGGAAGGCGGCAGCACTACTCGCCCTTGATCATTTCTTCGGTCGGCTGCCGGTAATCGGATCCTACAAGCTTCAAGAGATGTCACTGTTTCTGGGCAAATTCCTGAAATACGCCCGGCTCCTCCACGGCATCATCTCCCATGCCGACCCGCTCAGTAGCAAGTCTATCAAACGACTGTTCTGCATTACAGAAATTTCCAACACCGAGTATGGCATGGGACTTGGCTCCTTCCTTCATAGCTCAGCCACTGCTGATCGGCAAGGACCAATGTACCTCCAACCCTTCATCGTTGCCCTCTCTAAAAGAGATATGGTGATGGCGCTTCGGAAGTATTTGGCAGCGCACCTACGCGAACGGGTCACTGAAGAGAATGAGTTGTGTTGCGATGCGGTGGTTTTCATGCCGTGCCTTACATTCATCGTCAATGACTATTGCAACCGCTTCAACTGTCCTCAGGAACACGTCAAATCCACGGATCTCGACGCTAAACGATACAACCTCCGGATCGGCATTCATCTCCAACAAATCTCCATCCTTCAACTAATGTACTCTGCCAATCCATCCCTCGATAGACAGAGTTGGTGCGTGGCAACGTCCTCGTTCTATATACGACTTACGTAAGAGTGTCCAGTGTCCTCGACTGGCTCACTCACCTTTACGAAGCCTTTAACCCCCAGTCTCATGCTCAGGGATCTACTGCTAACCTCGACCTGTCTATGATACCTGGTGCTCGCGAGGCTATAGGTGTCATGAAGCACTGGGTGCGGGATGCACTGTACACCCTGACGGCGAACTACGATCGTTCATCATATCTAACGAGTGTGCTGAAGTTGACGAGCCTCATTTTCGCGTTTGATGAAGCTAGTGCTCTCCGGTGCATCAAGCAAGCTCGTTTCAACACTGATCTTGCCAGGGTGCCACAGTTCGTGTATCCAGACCTAGACGGTCGTTATATGCTGGAAGACATTGTCCGCCTTTTCGATGGCACCCAACAAACTAGCATTTCTTCGGGCTTGATGTTTTTAAGGTACGCGTGATATCAGAATGCAGGGTCATTTGTTGCACTAAGTTGTTTGCAGGCACACTCTCAAGTCTTCGTTGTTCGTGGACCTGTCAGTTTTCTGCGATTGTTTGGAACAAGTTGTTGGCAAAGCTTCAATTTCATGGCGTCTCTCCTTTGACCCCCCACTTGATGGTCTTGTCCTTCCACGAGGCTGGCTCTCTTCGAACAAAGATCTCTCCATGAAGAAGGATATCAGGACCGGTCTACTTGTAGATGTATTGAATTCCGCGCAAGAATTGCTGAAATCCCTTCTATCAAACTGTGAGGCTGCCAGCAGTAAGTTCTTCCAAGCATCTATAATTTGAGGGCAAAACCACGGACCTGACTTCAAACTTTAGAAATATATTCGCTGTCGCATAGCAAACTAACGCCAATGCTTTGCAACGTCTTTACCTCCAGAATGTTGGTTCTCCTTTTGTCTACAGTACACTGACCACTAACGATCGTCGTTGATAGTTGCAGGGCTCTCTGCCTTCGTGCGTTCATCAACTTTCATGATGCGGATGACCATGATGCCAACAATGATTACTAGTGTTTTACAACGTACGAAACATCGATGTCAGAAACAAAGTCAGGAGCATCTTTCATGCTTTGCGAACAACTGGAACCACGCACAGACTCTATCGAAAGTAAGTCGCCCTGTTCATTCCCCACATTTTCAAAGTGACACCTTTCCCAGGTATGCACATGCGCGCGACAATGAGTACTTGAAGGTTATGGTAGAATACGACACCGACGCCAAGGTGGTCATCGAAGACCTGGTACAGCTGCTCCACAAGCAAAAGGGCTCACATCGAGCTCCACCGCTGAGGTTACGTCGGATCCAGAACATCGATTATGCGAATCCCTCCGAAATCCCCTCTCTATTGGCGGCTCAGCTTGTGGCAGCTCGCTCAGACCTACGTGCTGATGCGCCAGCTTTCGTTCCCCGGATCGTTCATGTCTCTCGGCCTGAAACGGCTGAGGAGGAGGAAAATACCCAGCCCGAGGAACCCGAAGTGGTGCCAGAAGACGAGGTTCATGAAGAGGCACAAGAGCTCGCACCAGCGACAAACTTGAACGAGCCTGTGCTGAGTCGTGAGCACGAGCCCACCGAAGACGAGATCTCCGCAGCAGAAAAGATTCAAGCTGCTTATCGCATGTACCGCAAGCACCGCGAAGCCCAAGCACGTGCCGTCGGAAAAGGATCGCAGGCGCAGAGGAATGCAGTCTATGTTGCGTGCCTGAAAAACGTGCTTGCTTCTCAGTGGAGGAAGAATTCATACCGCGATTTGTATCTCAAGGCATTACCGCATCTCGTCGTGTGCCTCGAGAAAGCCATTTCCGTTGCTCACGAATTCAAGAGCAAGACGAAAGGTCTGCTTGCAAAAGGGGATCACGAGCGTCTTGAAGAGCTGGGAAAGCAAATAAGTAGTATAAGGCGAGTCCGATCATGAGGATGACTGTTTATTTTCTCATCAACCTCGCTTTTCTCTTAGTGCTCTGGTCAAAGATGGTCACAATCTACGCAAGATGATCGAGCCGAACGCAGCCATGTACCGAGAGAAAGAAAGAACCGCGATGAGGAAGGCCGTTGTGGATGTCAAGAGTTTCATTCATCAACTTCCAACCTTTCCCAACCTGGCCCCGGAGATTCAAGAAGACTTTCAGGTTGCTTACGATCTCGTCATGATCATGATTGAGCCAGTTTCCAAACCAGAGAAGCCGACGCTGAACACAGAAGATCTATATTGAGAAAGGATTCCCAGTGCTGTACTATAGTTATGTGTACATACATGCGTTGCGACTTCGCTACACCAGACTCAACGTTCAAAGTACCAAGTTGACTCGGAACTCAGTGAATACGACCTCAGGTACACTAGCCGTTTTGCCCGTTGTGCCTTTGGCACAGGAAGCAATATATTTAAATTGTTCAAATTTTAGTACGAAGCACTAAAAAATAAAAAAATAAAAATTTAGTCACAAACCCGTTGCAAACCTGTCGCGCACCCGTTAGGAAGAGTCCGTCGCAGACTTGTACCGCATTGTAGCACGTAAATTACCCGTTGTGCCTTTGGCACCACAAAATAAAAAAATAAAATCTAATTGTAAACCCGTTGCAAACCCGTTGTGCAGTGTCATCAGGCGGTCACGTGAGAATGCCAAAAATGGAATCCCACGTGGTTAAGGAATTGCCGACGCAAGCGAAATACGCGGCATACCCGAAATACCCGAAATAGGCGTCGCTTAAGTCACGTGTTTTTGCTGTGCCCGTTAGTTAGTTGACTAGCCCTTTAGGATGTTTGTGCCTTCGGCACAATGAGTGTTTTTTTTTAAATGTTGGTTGTGCATTTGCTGACTTTGTAATAAATTGCTTCACATCAGAACTTGGATAACAAATGCTCACTCCAGCACCTTTGGTGCCTACGCTTCACATTTATTATCCAAGTTCTGATGTGAAGCAATTTATTACAAAGTCAGCAAATGTCCATGTGAGGGTGAACACGGGCGGGTCTCAGCGAGCGCAGCAAGGGTGATCACAGGCAGGTCAAGTGTGGGCAGGTTTCAGTACATTTTTGTGATTTTTTGCATGATTGTTTTGTGATTTTTGGTGCAGGGGATGTGTACATACAGTCGACGGAGCAGGGAGACAGTGAACTGCACGGGCGGACGCCAAAAAAGGAAAGTGGCTGTACAACCGCCCTAGTTAACAGACAACGGATTTTCTGCCAGCCGAGCCACATGGCAGTGTTGGATTAAAAAGGAATCCCACATGGCACCAAGCGAACTACCCGAAATACCTGAAACTCCCGAGAAAAGTGTCGGATAACATCACTGGAATTTAATTTAATTGACCATGCAATATATTTGAGTTATCATCAAAGAAATTAACAGAATGTAACGAAATATGCCACCATGACCTGTAACACCATTTTAGCTGTTTAGAAAGGTCTTTGTGTGTGCGAATTCTAAAATCATGCCAGCAGTTGTGAATACAGTAGTAGGCTTGATGCTGGTTGCCCAAATCCCCAGATTATGTGATCACTTTTAAATCTGAATATACTGTTTAATACCACATTGCACCACATTGCAAACCACTCACACCTGGCTTTCTGATCAGCAAAGGAACATAAATCTGAGTTCAGTTTTGCAGGGCCCCATTTTTGGTGACAGTCACACATTGATGTCAACGTGGTTAAGATTGGTCTATCAGGTAATCCTACACACCAAGCCTATGGATTTACATATTTTGACAAATGTACATTCCCAAAGCTGCTATTTTGTGCTTGCAATTGCCAGTGAGAGTAAGGTGGTGGTCACTGGTCGGTGGGTGGGGGGCACATCTACCATCATGTTGTGTCATCGACAGCATGGTCATGTGGTTGCGTTGACAACTCGGATGTTGTCGTCATGACTCAGTACTCATTACAATTGCATACATTGTGATGTCGTTCCAGTGAGGGTAATGGTGACAGCGATGGTGTGTGAGCGTGGTGACTTGAAACGAGTCAGTATGTGATCACTCCAGCTGATGCACTTAGTAGGGGCAGGCATGGGTACAGGTTTGTCGTAGGTTACCTTGTTTCCAAGTCGTAAACACACTACAGATGTTGGGGAAGTACCTCAGACCCAAGACAGACACCTGTGCAATGTTATACAGACCGAGGACTTGCGATCGTACACACCTAGTAGAGAGCCAGACCTGAGCTGTGACTTATCATACTTATCGGGCCTCTGCCGCACATGAATGACATGATCACCATCAAAGACCGCGCTATTGCCTACGTGCGGATACCTGTGAGTGGAAACACTACAAAATGCATTGAATGCAGGCGAGAGGATGAGTAGGATGCCTTCACAGTTGCCTTCTGATCAGAGGGCAACAACTCGGAGATGAGAATGTCTGTAGATCAGAGTGGTGGGAGGACAACAAGGATGGACTTGGCAACAACTTGATCTGACATTTTAGAGTCAACTTTCAAACTCCGGGTGAGAACTGCGGACGGACCTTGGCTCGGATCATGATCAAAATCCAGACCTTTGTGTTCTGTCAACTTCACGAAAGTCTGATCAAGTACGGAGGGCCAACTTTAAAGTGAATCCTATATGGAGTTGGATAATGTAGCATCAGTAGCCTGAGTGATGGGCTGGCGCTCGCCGATGGCAGCGAAAGGGTTGGCTGTGAGTAGTATCGACTTCTTCGGAGAAGGTAGTGTTTCTAGCCTGAGGATAGGGACCGGCGCCGACAGAGTCCTTCTGTATTGTCTCCTCAAAGTCTTTGAGGGTGAATGTCAGACCAGATCGACATTCAGCGCTCAGTTCCTACTCCAGGTGATCACTATGCACCAGCGCGTTGGGTGGACAACAGCCAGAAAAAAAAAATATGCCAGTGGCTGGACCAAGCAACCAAATCTCTGGTGACTCTTCTGTTGATTAGGCGCATCTTCACCTCTGCCCGCAGTGATCTTCAGCATTGATCTTGCAGCAAAATGTCGCTGGTTGCTTTGTATTGTGGCTACAAACCCCTTACATATGTACGTACTGAATGGGTTAATTCCTATGGGCGACATATCATGGAGGCAAATTATAAGGATGTGATAATCCACCTACCTTTGGATAGATCATGGGTCACTTGATTCAATGTCATTGGTTGGTTCCAATTGGGTTCCAACCAAACAATAATGTGGACACCTTCTAGGCTTATTTGGCATCCAAACAACGGTATAGCACAATCTTAAGGTTTTAGTGATGTACGTGGTGTAATTTACCTGAAAAACCTTGTGGCGATAGATTCGGTTTTGAACAAAGGTGACCGTGTTCCATTCTTGTGCTGTGAACTCCCTCTCATCACTGTCATACTCGCTACCCATCAATTGTGAGAGGAGATGGTTCTTGAGTTTCAGTATGAAATTCTGTAGACAGCATGAGAATCCAGTCATTCCGACAACATCTCAGCCAAACCTTCACTGCGGGGTCGTCCCAATTCCTCCTGCACCACATGGAAAGGTCCCAGTGATACTGTTCAAAAATGGAGAAGTCTACCTGAGATTACCTCGGACTATGTCACATATATAGTACCAGTTGCACCTATTGACATCCCCCCCTTATGTATTACTTTGTAGCATACATGTTTTCTATGTATGCTACTGTAGCATCCTGTTACATAAGGTCATGGCACACCATACGTTGACATTGCCCGTTGTAGTCCACTGTAGCAAGCTGTTATTTTCTTCATCAAGCTCCATAGAATCTATAGACCATGATAGGCATCACTCAAAGTGAATAAACATGCAAGAAACACTCTATATGACAATGTAGTTGAAGACATTGTACTAGGTATTACCGTATAGTACCATACTCCGAGTCATCATTGTTGAAAATGTGCACCAACTCCAGCCCAACACATCTATATGGTATCTAAACCATCAGTTCAGTCATCATCTGACTCGCCCACTTGCTCGTCCTCTAAATCATCCGTAGGGTCCAGATCCTCTAGACCAGTGTCCATGTCATGGTGTTCCTCGGCATCTGAATTATCCTCTGGCTCCGTCTCAACGTATAGATCCACCGCACCTTCCGTGTGCTTGTACTCGTTTATCACATTGAGGAAAGCATGCCTGGGTACTGCTTTCTTGAGTTCACCCGTTTCGACACCTGAATTCATGACACCGGCATGTGCACTGGCAACAGCTGGCATCAACAGTACCAACAACAAACATAATTCACCTACCAGCCATGGTTGTAGACCCATTGGAGTAGCTTCATAAGTAGTCCTATCGAAGCCGTCATGGTGTTGAATTCATCAAGTGAACCAAGGTGTTTCCCGAAGACAGTCGAGTATTCATGCTCTTTGAATACAATCATTTCACGTACACCACTCTCCCATTCATTGATAGCACACTCAATCTGTTCAGTCGTAGTGAGTAGGGCAGCCTTCATACAAGTTCAAACCTACCACAGTAATTGTAAGCGCAAACCCTATGATGGGAAAAGGCTTGTAGTATCTCCCCCATCGAATGCTGTCGTCATTCTTGTTCTTAAAGAGCACAGCATTGATGACTTGCTGGATAGCGGGCATCATGTATATACCGATATGTTCATCAAGCGATTCGCCACGGTGCTTCTCACATCAGTGAGCAAAGACAGTGGGGGACTAAGTAGTAAGTATCATGTACTCAGAATATGAACACTGAGTCCTGTTTCAGTTCCTGGAACAGTGCTCGGTTGCGCCTGATTGCACTGGCATCAGCACTGGTATCAAACCCATACACTGCTGCGACGATTGGGCAGGCCTTCAACTTGAACTGGCCCTGTAAATTACATGTGCGCACGGTGATCTGAAATGGCAAAGTTAACTCATGCAACGACCAGGCCATTATATGACTCGGACAATAAAAATCTTACCAGCTTCAGGAGTGCTGGGTCATGTGGAGTATTCACATGGTGGTGATGGCAGGCCTCATCCCACACTGCCCTGGCCCCCTCAATCTCCTTGACCGGCACTGGATATGGGTTGTTACCAAGCAATGTTGTGCAATAAATTTCGATGGCCGTCTCAATGACACTCCATGTTGCCCTGTCATAGTCACCAGCCTTGGCATGTGTCTTACTGCCATGATCAGCGCCACCCGTGATCTTCAGACTCAGTGCCATATGGTCATTGCCAGTGGGCTCATCCTCGTCAGACAAGACCACAGTGTGTGCGCACTTCCTTGGCAATGGGTCCTTGTCAAGATCCGTGTCATCCTGAACCTGCGTGGTTTGGTTCTCATCATCAACACTGAGATCTTCCAGCCCAATGCTAACAACTTGACTTTTGCTGGTTGAATCTGAATGTTAGGATGATGTGAGTACATATACATGGTTAGCTTATGTAGGATATGGCGAAGGTAATTGCTTCTGCTTCTTTGGTGGACTTGCATCTAGGACATTGATATAGGCTTTCTTACGTTGCAGTCCATTCGACTTGGTAGTAGGCTGGGTGGGCGGGTTGGGCATCGGGCCAAACACGCTCACAGTGTTTGACTTGGTAGGCTGGGTTGGCAGGGCAGGCTTGCCAAGCACACTCATAGTGTTCACAGAGTAGTCACATGTCAGTAATATGAACGTTTGTGTAGTACAACGACAGCTTAGACTAACCTTCGTGTTCATGTTGACCTGTGAGTTCACAAATGCAGTTTGCCCGTTGGTAGTACCTACAGCGCCAATTGCTGGTGGTACTCTGCCCTGGAGAACTGTCAGTGGTGGTTCAGCACCATGGTGCTGTCGCGTTTATGGAAGCATTACAGAATTTCCTAACTAACCTTCCCTCTCGAGGGCCTCAGGCCTTCCAACTGACACTCCACGACCACTTTGACTGCTTTAGCAATGTGCATATTCCACTCCAACCGCTTGAACATTTATCTGAGTCTGAGTCTGAGACTGCGAGAATACACTCCCATCCAGAACATGCCAATGGCCCTTGCAAGCCTCCCATGCCAGCTCAGTATGACACCATTCTGGTGCAGGTTGATGAAGGACATGGGATGGCCCGGGGGGACTTCAAGGCAAGTCAGTTACTAGCGTCGACTGAGATATATTCACAGTATTGAATGACAGGGCTACGTGTGGCTGAAGTCCATGTCATATTCAGGCTACCACCTTATCTTGGCCTTTACCCACACCTGCTCGCCTATGTGCACTTGTTCAAGCCGCTTCACACATTTGACAACAACATCAAGATGTTCTATTTTGGCCGCTCTACATGCAACCGCAACCCAAACGCAGTGGTCGTGCCAATCACCAATGTTGTGCAGCCCTGCCACCTGGTTCCCAGATTTCCAATTGGTGCCCTTGACCCTCGCTGGCTTCATGGGGACAGTATCAACATTGCCAACACTTTCTTTTTGAACAGGTATATTGATCTACGTACATTTGAACAATACAGAGTGCATATGGGTGACAGCGAATAATTCCATCTGTGCCTGAGATGAGCAATTTGTCACTGCTTGTTCGTATCAGTGTTCATGCTCACGTCAAAAGTGATCTCCAACACCAGTGCCCCTTTTGTGTGGTGGTGAGTGCCGGCCCATCGCTACCCAAGGTGAGTCATTTGAGGTCACTGTTTATTTGTATCAGCATTCATGCTCGCATCAAAGGTGATCTCCAACGCCGGTGCCCCTTTTGCACGGTGTATTTTATCAGCGTTCATACTCACATCAAAGGTGATCTCCAATGCTGGTGCCCCTTTAGCGCGGTGGTGTTGTATCTGACAGTATCCAACCGTGAACCACAGAGTTCATGGTGGTTGCAAGTTCCCATCCGGGAACTACCATTCCGGAACCACTTCCGGAACCACTTCCAGAATTTTCCCGCACTGTTCTGGACTCGGAAGTACTGGAGCTCTCGGAAGTACCGGAAGTGCTATGACTGTATTCGCTTAACTCTTTTAAGTTCTTCTTCTTACAGCATTTATTACTATACTTTAAAACTTTCTTCCAGGATTATCACCACAATATTATACAAGCGTACCTCTGCCCATAGTATATATACCTTCACCCTAGTTACAAACACCTTAGTCGTTTTCGCCCATCTTAGGCAGCGGCTGAGGTGAGTTTCTATTATTTACTTAGTTTTCTTTCTGGCTAATATCTTGTAGTTTTGGGCAACTCCTGCCTTCTCTTAGGTGAATATAGTCATTTTCACCCATCTTAGGCAGCGGCTGAGTCTTGGGCAACTCCTGCCTTCTCTTAGAATCTGTCAGGTTATGAGCCCTGTTGGCGCACACTAACGGTAGCACTTGGCAACGACTCGATCCCATCTTGCACATCCCTCAGTGCACACCAGTTCTTCTCAGAACTCACTCCCAGTTCACTCAGAACTCACACTCTCCATCTGCACCATGTCACCCTCAGACACCGTTTGCATGGAGGAAATCCTCACTGGACCAAACAATTACAAAATCTGGAAAGTTCGGATCTCGGCAAAACTTCAGGCTGAAAAAGTTTTTGCCATAGTCTCAGGAACAGACGTAAAACCTGTCCCATCGACCCTTGTCACTGCTTCCGATATCCTCGAATGGCAGCACCGTGATGAGAAGGCTCACGGCATTATTCAACTGCACATCTCAGATGCCCTCCTCATGAAGACACGTAAGGAGACCAACTCCAAGGCACTCTTTGATGCCCTCATGTCACTTCATGAAGCCCCGGACATCTCCTCCAGCTTCTACCTTTTCCAACAGCTTTTTAACAGCACATGGGACAGGACCTCTGCTATCTCTGAACACATCTCTACACTCCAAACAATTGAATCCCACCTTGCTGGGATGAAATTCTCTGTGGACGACAAAGTCCTTTCCTTCATTCTCCTCAACTTCCTTCCCAAAACCTCAGAATGGGAAATGTTCAAATCCTCCATGGTGAATACTGTGGAACAGAGCAAACTCACCTTCAACTTTGTGGAGACACGCATCACTGCCGAAGACTCCCAACTATACCCTTCCGGGCATTCCGAGTCGGCAATGAAGGTATCCCAAGCCAGAAGCTTCAAACCTTCAACTTGCCCTTCAAATGCCCCTGCTTGGTGTGAGCACCACCTCTCTACGACCCACAACAGCTCCAATTGCAACTCTTACAAGAAGTGGGTCTCTGAGTTGAGAAAGGGTGGATTCAAAAAGGGAGAGAAGGGAAAGGATAAGGCGAATGCCACAGAGGACACTCCAGACCCTCCTGAAACTGCAAATATAGCTAATGAATCTGTATCCTGCTCGGCAATGCAACATATTCACGCTTACCTGACGTCCCAACCTGAGGATAGTGGGAGAAATACCCTGATCATCGACTCTGGAGCATCGTCACACATCATTCCACACCGCTCCTGGTTCTGGATATACTGACCACTACATCCTCCTCGTCCAGTAACCCTTGGAGACAACTCAAATGCCATGGCCATAGGAATAGGAACAGTACCACTCATCTCACAAACCTCTGGAACCAATTATGAGATAGTCCTGTCAAATGTTCTCTTAATCCCAGAGTTCCGAATCTCCCTTATCTCAGTAAACCGGCTTGCCTCTGCTGGCCTCTCCACCATGTTTCCAGCAAATTCCGAAATGTGTTATGTCTGGAAGGATCAGAACACCGTACTTGTCACTGCTCATAAAAATGGACTCTACCATGCCAAAGTTACTCCAAATAACAAGAAGGAAGCAGCACATTCCACTGTAGACATAAACCTCCTACATCGCCGCATGGGTCACATCTCCATGAATCGCATTCAACAAATGGTGAAGTCTGGACAACTCCAAGGGATAGACACACTCATCGGCACTCCTACATTCTGTGAACCATGTGTTCTTGGGAAGATGACGAAAATGCCTTTTGACCTTCAGGAAGGACCTCGCACCACTCGCCCACTTGAAATGATTCACACAGATGTTGGAGGTCCTATAACCCCAAGATCCCGGGAAGGCTATAGGTTTTGGCTGGTCATTGTGGACGACTTTAGTCGCTTCCCCCGAGTTTACTTCATGAAACACAAAAATGAAGCACTACAGATTTACAACCAATGGAAGAAGGATGTCCAAACTGTCTTCTGGACGGAAATAGGCCAGGAAGACTTTTCCGAAGCCTATGTCAAATGGGATTGCAGTGACGGAGGAACTGAATATGTCAACAAGGCATTCGGGAACCAACTCCAAACTGATGGAACACTTCATGACACCTCTGCTCCATACACTCCAGAGCAAAATGGCTTAGCAAAACGAATGAATCAAACACTATCCATACTTGCAAACACAATGCTTGAGAGGTCCAAGCTTCCCAAATCCTTTTGGGCTGATGCAATGGCCACTGCTGCCTATGTTACCACATGGAGTCCAGCCTATGGGATCAATGGGAAGATTCCATACCAAGTTTTCTTCAACCGACAGGTCGATTCCACTCTCTTCCGACCCTTTGGATGTCCAGCATATGCATATACACCAAAGGAACAATGTGGAGGAAAGTTCCGACCACATGGGAGGAAATGTATCGTGATTGGGTATACATATGGGCAGCAAGCCTACAAGCTCCTGGACATAGAACGTCGAACCATTATTTCTAGCTGACATGTCACATTTGACGAGACCGGAACCATTCCGGAAGCAGAATCAGCTCCATGGCACAACCTTGCTGTTGAGGGACAGTGGGAGGGCCTACTTTCAGAGCATCTGCATCAACTAGAACATCACCATGATGACGATGATGATAAATGTCCACCTAATCCAAAGCCAGTGGGAGATGAAGACATAGCTGAGGCGAATATCCCAGATTGAGCAGCAAGCCCCATTATCCAAGAACTTGCAGATCGCCTTGAACAGCTCCATCTAAATGTCGATCCAGCACCAGTTCCACCAGCTCCACAAGGTCCAGTCATTCCAGTAGTTCTGGCAGTTCCGGTCATTCCAGCTGTTCCAGTCATTCCAGCTGTTCCACCTCCCATTATAGCTCCAGCTCCAGCTCCTCCCATTCTTGCAGCACACCCAATAAGCCCCGATTTCCAAACTCCAACTCGCGAAATGTAGCCGCTGTCATACCTGACGTTGACAAGGCAGTGCAGATTCGGAGATCTCCGTTGGCCCTGTCACACAATGCTAGAGATGTCCTGACTAAGCTCCTGCAAATGCCAATTAGTCTAACGGCCGGTGAAGTACTAGGAAACTCACGGGAATTAAGTACATTACTAGTAGATCAGATCAGACCCTGATTAGTTAACCCGTCTTCGATGCCACAGGCCGTGTCTCACCATGTTGAGTCTGATATTACTAATCATGACTCAGCAGGGTCCAGCGCCCCACTTCTCCGTGTCTCGGCAAAATATGGGAAAAAGGAAATTATTGCCATTTTGGACAGTGGCAGTGAGGTTAACCTATTGCGTAAGGATGTGTGGGACACGCTGCAAGGAGTCCCTGCAGATATGAGCGAATCGATCGTATTGTCAGATGCTAGTGGCGGTAAGACTACACTAACAGGGTACATAAAGGACCTGAGACTAGCAATTGGAGGTGTAGTTACCGAAGGAAATTTCTGGCTCACTGAGACATGTCCACCCAAGATCATTCTAGGACGAGGGTGGCATCGCCGAAACCTTGCGTCCGTCGTCGAGCGTCCCAAAGGAACCTACCTCCAATTCAGCAATGTGGACGGGGACCCTCAGCGCACGCTCGAGACGCTTCTATTACCAAATATGGTAAATATCTGATCTAGCCGATCGCCTCATTGCCTGACAGTCTCGGTGGAAGTGAACTGATTTGACAGCTGTCATGCCACACCGGACAGCCGATCAGTGACGTCACACATAGTGCAAGCCACTGATGCATCGTTCTTCCCTCCAGCCTGGAAATACGATCCAATTCACTTGCTATCTAAGGACAACATGGATGAACAGGTATTTAAGGGACCGGTTATCGACTTCAACAACCATTCCGCCCCACTCATGGGCTACAACACCACTCTTCATGAGGCGTATAAGTCCACCTTCCAGCTGGACCCTGATGTCATAATCCCTAACAAGTTCCCCCTCACCCATCACTCTCTCAATAACGCACGTGTGGCCAGCATTCCCATGCTTGTCAATGCTCCATTTGGGAACTGCAGCGCTGACCACCTGGTTTTGAACCCCGCGCAATTCGCCTCATTGTGGCACATGATCGGTAATGTAGGCGACGTCCACACTCTCGCCTACCTTATTCCCACTGACCTGCCACCGCCGAGCAGCAACCAGGACCTCGCTAAGGTCGTCCTCCCTACTCGACCCCTTCCCGATAATGCCAGGCGCATCACATCCCCCATCCCTTTCGCCCTCTACCAGCGCAACGACTATGTGAGTGTACCCGCTCCCTTCATTCCAGGCTACTATGCCTACTATGATAACTATGTGAAGACATCCCAGGTACCCTTCCTGCCTTCACCTGCACTGTTCCTTCTCCCTCCTCCTCGTCCTACCCCAGCATCAGCTTCCCTAGGCGACAAAGAATCTGGCCAACTCGATCGCGCCAAGACCCTAGAACGAGAGGCGAGGATTAAGGATGAGGACGAGCATGAGCTAACTCACAAAGATGTAACTAGCAAGGTCAGGGAGGCACTTGGTACCTGGATCCATATTTGCCAAACGACCAATACCACTAACTGGGCTACAGGTGACCTGAAGCCTGCTATCACCAAAGAAGACACGAAACTCGCTACCGATACAACCAGTAAACGCCCTACCATTGGCCTCCTTACCATCAAGAAGCCGTCCCTCCCTGACATCGCAGTCCTCCCATCTCCTCTCTCGATCCCATCGCTATTACCGCTCACTCCTGCCAATACCAGGGATGACGATGATGACACAATAGGTTTGACTGACGATGAGTCCAGCACCCAGGCGACCAGCAATCATGAGGATATAGATGATGATGACCTGGAGTCGGTTGACAGCACTGGTTCCGACTATCCAGCACCACATCCACACCTCCTCAAAACTCCCATCGACCCCAAGCTTTTGATCACATGCCTCAAATCCCGGGAGAACACTCCTTTCGATCCCATTGAAGCTCGCACATCGACCATCGCCCGTTTTACTGCCATCCCATTTATCGACGGGGAGTTCAACGCCGAAGGACGAGAATGCACGCAGCACAGATACACCAACAACCTTATCCCTGCTGTCAAACAGACTTACGACTTCCAGCCTATACCCTTCACAGGACGCTTCCCCCCCATATACATCAGTCAAGCAAACCTCATCGGTACGACCCTCCTCCACGACCTGAAAATCTTTCAGCGTCAGCTCTGTGATTCTGACGGCGTGCAGCGCAGCGAGCAACTCGCGCGTTTTCCCCCAAGTATCTACTTCGCCAAGCAGGCGAATTATGAGCTCCACGTCTACAGATCCAAGGCGAATAATTACGCCAGCCTCCATGGCTGGCACAGCACCCTCTGCCAGGGTGCCATTGATTTCATTCACGCCATCCATGCCATCCTCACTCCTGCTCAGTCGGCTGAGTGCTGGGAGGCATCTATTACCGTGTACGCCATCCATGGATACACGATCGCCCCGGTAAAATTACCGCGCGGCGAGTTCTTTCAGCAGTTCGCTCCTACCGCTAACCCCCTTCTTACCGTAGCAGAAACCAGGTTCCTTCGCTCGGCCAGCGGAATCCTTCATTTCTACGGGCAGGTAGGGGTTGGTAACCTGATTGATAACATCCTACAGACCACTCTGCCCGATGAAGACCTCATTGCAACACTCCTCACTTACAGCCATCTCAACGACCGGTCAGGAATGACACTCCGCAACAACCTCATCAAGGGCAACGGCGGGATTTACTTCGAAACGGCTCACCATCTGCGCAACAAGCAAGACCACTACTACGACACATTTGGGAGCAAGCTACTGCTGCCTCCTCCAGTCGTCCCTTCGGCTTTGCAATCCCTGCGCACGTACTAACTGACCCAGCCGTACTGTACTTGTATTCCACTTATGCTTACCTTTATCTCCAGCGCCGTGTACTTATACGATAGGACACGACGGAGGCGAAGCAAGCCACTTCGCCGCCGTCATCTTTATCTCATCGCCCATCAGATTGACAAGCCCCTCCCATTTGGGAAGGGGGCAACATTTCCTACCTACTTGTACGATAGACTTACTTCCTCCGTCCAGTACCTATTACCGCGCATGCAGAAAACCCAGTAAAACACCCACATATATGTGCGATAGGAATGATTACAGGACAAAGTCTCCTGTACAACATGAAGTTACCTTGTACACTACCTAGGCCTAAGAGCGAGTACAAATTTCGAACTGCAGCACGCTCAAACTTAGGGAAATGTGCGTCCACTGATGTAATGACGTCAGTATGCCACATTTAGTAATATAATGCCACATCATGAAGTCTGACAGCTTGACAGCTGTCACCTGTCACATTAAATGACACCGGGCATAATTCACTATCTAATGTAGCATTAATAGCGCAATACAGCCTCCCTTGTAATAAAAAGGCTATACTACCTATTAGATCCTGTACTGATAGGCATGTAGCAAATTCTATTAAATAGGAGCGCATTCAATTGGACCATAGGCCTTGCCGTTGAAGCATGTAGATCAGATCTCGGCTAAATAATTATGCAATGCCGTCACAATCAGCAATGTATCGCCTCAAGCCTCACATAGGCCATGTGTCCTACACCCTTCCAACCATAAAGCCTCGGCCTTGCCCCTCAGAATCCTTGGGTACGACCGTGCTTCACCTCTCCCTCCTCAACGCCAGCACCAGGATCAGGCTACTCCTACGCTGGTCCTATGGTCTTATCACGCAGCAGCATTGGCTAGGTACGCCAACTGTTAGCCGGGATTCCCACACGCTTACACACTTCCAGGATCAACCAGCCGCCTTGCTACTGCTGCCAACTGGAGGATGGCGATCGTATCCCCAGGATCACCGTACGCTATGAACGCTACCCCACATCTGCCAACGACATAGGTGATGCCGTTGGTGGACTGAGGAGCACACTACCTACCTACCTACCTACGTACCGCATTGGACCATAATCCTTGTAAAATACTCTAGTGGCCAAAGTGGATGTACTAAATGCAATACCTCCCTACTCTAATCGAATGGAAGCATTGTAACTACACTAAGCTGCTTGAGGAAATGGATGACCAAATCGCCAAGGATGACTCAACATAACAACGGCTAGACTGATCATCTATCCGTTCCCTGCGCTGACCCATTACGGCAGCATGACATACACTAGTTAGCCCTATCGGAGACACAGAAAGCTCATAGGCTACACTACACTAACGACTCTAGCATAAACCGGCCTTCAGCCTTAATAAATTAAGGGATGATATAAGACCGAAATTAAGGGATTACAAGATAAGGACAGTGTACGCATAGTACCACAAATGTTGATAAGAGTTCACAACATTAGGTCCATCCTTGCTCCTGAGCAGAGTCATATTACAATCACACACGTACTGTTGCCAGCCCTATCGGAGACACAGAAAGCTCATAGGCAAAATGATGCAACATACTAAACTATCCA
>JBBPOE010000417.1:0-24609 GCA_038091295.1 Tylopilus felleus | reverse complement strand
ACATGTTCGAAGCGACTTCGTCGAGGCTAAACCTGATACGGAGCTGCGAGTGTCAATTTAAACTTCCAATCATCCATCTCGGTTGCACGACAATTCAAATACATAACCGCATCCGGCCCGTCTTAGTGAATGACCCTGCCATGCCGCAAGGATTCGTAATGGCCGTCTGCACCGGTATCCGGTATTCTAAAGTGAGGCATGTCGTGATACCGTAGAAATGGGGTAATCACCATCTCCATGCGAGATCCGCATCTCTAGCCTCGCGCTCGTCGCATGTTTTCTAAAAAAGGTTACCAACTGTCGACGCCACGATGGTCCGAGGAGGGTGGATCGGGATCGTGCTCGAGCGAGCACTAGTATATCCGGTTGGCCTGGTCTGAATGTTATCGTCTGTGCCATCCAAGAAGTCGCCTTTTAAAGAGCATGTCCGTGAGCGTACAATGGAAGGACGAGTTGTTTATCTCATGTAGTGCGGGGAAGAAGTCGCCATAGATTAGAAGGTCATGTCCCAGGGAGGTGCCGAAAGGAGGTTACTGCGGCGATAAAACCGGGGGCAAGTTCATTGCTAGTAGCAAGCGACCCACCGCAGACTCGGACCGACTCATCGAAGCGCCATAACCAAAGCTGCCGACAGAATCGATCTTTACAAAGATCAGGTGGTTAGGGAGGTCCATAGAAGAGTACCTGACGTCGAGTTCATCCGCAAGCGACATTCGTTCGATGGGAGATGCTTCGATCGAAGGACTGTTCTCGAGACATGCTAGCGCTCGGCGATACGACCTCGCTGCTCGTGCGTGTTGTGGGTGTCTCTGCGGTGGCGATGGATGTATCGTCCTCGGGGGTCTTAACAGGACGAGCGGCATCACGGTGTTCTTTCTGGGTAGCTAGAGTTTGGCAGCATTGCTGGCAACCGACCTTGCCAGGCCGAGGGAGAATGAACATCGTCGCTCGTAATGCTGATCCCGAGCCGGAATGCCTATTTTTAACTGAACAAGTATAATCTTATTCAAGACGGACATATAAGCATAGCAAATACAACCGATAAACTTAACGTCATGATCGCGCAGTCGCCTCAGGAGCCAACGACTGCACTTGCCACCTTCAGTTCCTCGCCGTCTGCATTAACGCACGCTGCTACCCTGAAGCTACTTCGAAGGCGCACGTGCAGCCTCTTTCTCCCCTCTTAAAATCCGCTCCACGTTTGCCCCGATCCGACGACGGTCCTCGAGCGTGAAATCGGGCTCGGGTGCAGAGTATCCGAGTTCTAGAGGGATTGGTTCAGGGATAACTAATGGTTATCGAGCACGTACTGAGGCTTGGATACTGCAAGGGTATGTTCTCGGCTAGGACGGGAAGTGTGGGGAGATCCAGGGGGAAAGAGGGGCCGAGCCACGCTCTGCGAATTTCGTGATCCCTGAGTGTTGAATGCTGGATGAGCGAGTGGTACCAAAAGGGAGAAACGAAAACCTACTTTCTCTGAAACCCGGGTTGTCGGGAGGATTGTTAGTAACTAGATGAACACCATCAAGTCATGAAACCGACCTCTTCCCGTGTTAGAGGATGAAGGAGGATGCTTGATCGTAACGCAAGGTGAATCAGCGAAAACAGAGGTCTGAAGGTCTTTGATGTTTTCTCACCTGAGATTCCCTCTGTGTTGACAGAGGTACGAGAACACAGACGCGAACGACGTAGAAGGGACCCATATCTCATAGGAGCCTATAGAGTATTCAACTCGATTGTTTCTGGAACCGGGGCTGGACTCAACTCACCCACAGGATGTGGACCAATCGGAGCCGTATTGACGCGGAAGAGGGGGACAGCAACAAAGGCCCCGTCACGCCTGAGGCGTAAGACTGCGTCGCGCAACTCGAGAGCAGCATGGTGCTCATCTGCATTGTTCTGAAGAAAATAGATATCTATACACCGCCCACGAACGCTGTTGTTAGATAGAACTGGCGAGGCATGATTTATCATGTCTCACGGAAATGCCATTCTCTAGAAAACTGTAAGAAAAGAGGACGTGACGGCAGCTGGTGACACGTACTTGATCTCGTCGTTCACAACTTGCTCAAGGTCAGTTGGGGGAGACATCTTTGAGTGCGGTCAGCGACTGGTAATATCAGATAACAAGAGTGGGTGGGAGTGGGGCGCTGGAGCGCCGGGTGCAATAAAGGCATGTGTGACAAGTTGGCAACCAAAGTGATATCGAGTACAGCCACCATGATCATCATGATTCATGAGTGATCCCAATTGGGACGGAGCCATATTTTACACCGTCTCCTTCCCGACTTAAGAGTCTGGCTCTGCGTCTTCCGCCACGCCGCCTACGTCCCCGGTGCCCTTGTCCCAGACTCATCTACGCCCATACCAGCCTCATCGGCCCCACACGCGAGAACCTGCACCGCTAGCATCCGAGAAACTCTCGTCACCACCCGTGCTCTCGTCTGCGTCTGCAAACAATGGTGACACCTCGCCACTCTCTATCTCCATCAATCCGTGTATATTGGTAGAGTGCGCTTTTTTTCCTCGCTTTCGAGCAGATTGGTGCGTTCTGCTGCAGGCAAAGGGATCCTTGTCAGTACGCGACTCCTGGGTGAATACATCCAACGACGACTCGACATTACTATACGCGACTACTCCGAGAACCCCCAGGCCGAGTCCGACTTGCTCGCAACGCTCATCACATGCATGCCTCACCTTGCCGTTTTCTCGTTCAGCGTTACATCAAGCTTCACCGTCCCGGATGTTCTCAACCCCGTCCTCGACGCGCTCCAGCATTCCGCCGCATCGTTACACGTCCTCGATTGGTCTTGTACTATCCACTCTCCAAGTGCACCCAACTCCGCATTCTCAACTATCTACAGTTGGTTTGGTCCAAGGAACTCCAACACGGCGGTATCTTCCGCACTTTGACCCAAGCGCAGCCCGTCGCCCTGAGCCGACGGTGCACCAGGAACTCATCCAGGACATCAACCGGAATTTACAATATTGGGAAGACCTGCTCTATGTGTACAGCGACCAGCTCGTATCAGTTCAAGTCTTGACCGATGTCGAGAGCAACCTGCAACTCCTTGCATAGGTGCCTTCGCTTATGTACGTCGTCTCACTGTCACCTCTAAACACCTTGCCTCTTTTATCCGCCCCATCTAGCCTTTCCTTCTGTTGCACATCTGGGACTGAGAGCAATACAAGGACAAATTCCTAGATGTTAATTTCACTTTTTGCTTTGTTGGAGGAACTGCAGTCGAGCAAACCATCGTTGTGAGTGGTATGGCTATTGCAGGAGCACAATGTCGGGTGTTTACCAAGGCGCATAGCAAGTATGCCGTGCAGATATTACGACCGTTTATGGAGGCTGCACAGTTTCAGATTGAAGACAAGGGTATGTTATGACAGGTTCAAGGAGCCCGGTGTTGATTTGGTGTGAGTTGTGTGACTTAGACAGATTGAATGCATTTGGATACCTGTGACGGGTGTGTGAGCCAGTAAATGTGGTTGGCTGAGTGTTCAAGAGCCTCAACATAGTGAGAAGAGAATCAAGAATGATTGTAGGAGCCATATTACATGATTATACATCAATGCTGTACCAACCCTCTAACACCAATCTGACACAGCTTGCTATACTGAAGCAACCACAATGGATGCAATACATTCTCTACCACACAATCATCACACAATGAATCAACTGCCTATTGATCATCACTATAATATACTGAAGCATGTGTGTTGGAGGCTGGTTGCATTGTTGATCTATTAAAGTGTCTTAGGATGTAAACATGAAATATGAGAATACAGATCATACCCAATCCTGCAAAAGGCCAAGAATGAATGGAAGATCCCCAGGATAGTGATGATAGTCTCCTAGAGTAAACTGCACAGAGACTCGAACCACTGCAGTTTCATTTGCATGCTTTTCATATGTGAAGAATAGCCATTCTTCTCCACTAGTGACAACACCTCTGATGGCAGGTAAGCTGGTATATATATAACTTAGACATCTCTACAAGAAATATGTAGAATAGCACAGGACTAACTTCTGTATTTGGCAATATGATGCTGCAGCCATTATGGCAGTCTGGTGTAAGGTCTTCTGCACCATCTCAGGCTTAGATCTAAAGATGACAGATGTTTGTCCAATGGCAACAGCAGATTTTCCCAATACTAGTCGTGGAGCTTGTAGAAGGTGAGCTGAGGGGATGGATCAGACCCATTGTGATATATGACAAAAGAACAACTTACTAGCATGCTGAGTAGGAAGTTTAGCCATAAGAATGTCAATGGCACCACTATAGGAATATTTGCCAGCAGCTCATTCAAACACTGCCTCATGGAGAGGAAGGTCAGAAATGATGGCCACTTTCATTTCTTTTGTGTGCAAGAGTGAAACAACTCTCAGTAACACTATATTGATCAGGATGGAACAGCCAGCCTCTGTCTTTAGTGTTTTGAGTGAATATTACATCAAACATAGAATATGCCATTAACTTGAACATATCACTGTTGAAACATGATCTCGTGCTAGATGTATGAGCTGCTGCAGAGTGCCCATCGGAAGACACCCTTCGGGCTCAGCTATTCCAAGGTCTCTGATTTCTTGCATCTTGTCACGGATCAGAATCAATGAAGAATAGTGTATACCCAATGAAAGAAGGGCCTTTTCATCCACATCCAAAAAGATAGCATGCTATAAGAGGGTGATCAGTACCACTGATAAAGTCACTGGGTCACTGGCACCTTGTCTTCCTCCAGTTGTCTCTGCACCGCTCCAAGCTTGTTAGCCAGCGAAGCATAGTGGTTCTTTTTCTCCTCGAGTTCGGAATGAAATGCACTGAGCTCCAAAAGTAGCTCGTTTGTCTCTGGGCCCAAAGACCTTTCAAGTTTGAGTTGTCGGGTGGGCATGATGTGCAAGACCAGTGGACGAAAGGCAATGTGAATGAGCCCCTAAGTTAGCCCTCGGACAATGCCACTGGATTTCGGGCCCGGCATGCTCGGCAGACCCTCAGCCACTGCTCCCCAGCTTGACACACATGCGACTCATATCTCGCGCCGACACAGTTCCTCTCCACCGCTCGTTGTAGACTATCTCTCGTCGTGAAGTTCCCTCCTCCGGAATTTTACCGGGAAGCGTGTCATTTTCTCCTGCCATTTCCTCGACAAGCCTTTGTAGATGGCACTTCAATGGAGAACCGTCTGGCGTACTCGAGGTACCGCTCTATCGCTACCTCGTCACCGTCTCATTCCCATTGCAGACCAGGCATCCTCCGTGTATACCATGTCGTCTTGCCCTTCCCGCGCCAATAGCATGGCAAATTCCAGATCGTTTGCTGGCACAGAGCTTCTCTTCCGTTACACCCCCTCGCACACGATGCCTTCTTTGTAGACGAACTCTTGACATATATACCCCTCCACCGGACGTTCCACAGAAAGCACGTTTTTTTTTACTATCACTTCCCCGACAAGCTTAGCTCCTCACACACGGGGCCTTTGTAGAAGATACCCTTCCAAAGAGAAGCGTTGGCGCGCTCAAAGTGCTCTATCGTCACCCCATGGATTGGCTCAAGGACGTCGGGACCCGTACGTGGTTGCGTCGCCAACTCCAAGTTCACCGCGCACTTTCACAAAGGCGCATATCATTTCCATCACGTCAACGCCCAAGTTCGTCTATTCACGCATCAACATCGGTGCGTATCAGACTTCGTCGACTGGACAGCCCTAGATATGTGTCCACGAACTGCACGCTGTGTCCAGCACTGCTCACAGGTTCGTCTGGCCGATGATCGACGTTGATTTCGTCGAGCCACTTCGAAATGACCATTCGCTCTCCTTCGAGATCATCGATTATCCCTCAGGACAAAGAGTGTCTCACGACATGCGCCTCGTGCTTGCTGTCAAAGTTCTATGTACCCCGCTCACTCGAATGTCCGCGTACGTTTTCATAAGCGGTTGACTTGCGTCTCGAGGGCGACAGTCGCACCTTGAATGATCTCATCCATGGCCAAGCTACCTCTCGTTCAACATCCTCACACCTCCACACGCCAAAATTACCTCTTCCTTACTCACAGACACGACTGACACCGGCACCGATGTCCTCTTCCACCCCGAATTCACCATCGCACGCCAGTGTCTGTAGCACACACATGCCCAATCCGCTCCCTTAGGCAGTGCCAAAAGGCTGGTCGACGGCGTAGCCCTTGGCCTGCAACCGCTCTCGACATTCTACGCCTCACGACGCAAGCCGCTGCTGATGTCAAACCATAAACACAGGCGACGACGCTCGTTCGAGTAATGTGTAGCATTTACATTTATGAGCAACGGAGTGTATTACTTGAGATCATGGCGTGCCAGGCAGCCGACTCCCTGGTCAATGAGGCGCCAACGCCACACCTGTACCCCCCCACCTTGCGTTGTGCGCCGTGCACACGCAACGCCTACTGTGTTTAGAGTAGGCCCACCATGCATGCACTGGTCAAATACCCGCTCTGGGTATGAGTCATGACATTGTGCTTGCTTGACTGTAATAAGATCGTAATAAGCAAGAAAAAAGGAGCGAATACGAGAATGAGTACTTGGTCTGTATGCCTCTAATCGCCTTGTTTCGTAAAAGTATATTTTTTAGCGAGTCGCAACTTTGAAAAGGCACCAAAAGCACGTGCGAGGCCAGAAAACAAGTTCTTGAGGATCCGTGACGAGGGAAGGGGCTGACCACCTGCAACATGGTTTGAGACATAGAGATCATGGGAAGTATCCAGATGGTTTTGTAGGTCCCTTGCGGGCTCTGGATTATCTTTTCTCGACATTGAAATACCAGGGACGCGTAGTAAACTTTGTGGCTCGGATCGAACGACTGGATTCGAAGAGGTAGAAGACCCCGGAAGAGAATCAAAACTGAGCCACCGCGCGCCTGACGGAGATGGGGGATTTAGACCCTCGGCAAGATATAGTAAATCATCGATTCGTTGAAGGTCTTGGGAGCACTCAGCCGTCAACGACGAGTGAAATGTCAACGAGGCTCACCAATGACGCTGCCATAGGACAAGAGTGACTCGTGCGAAGACCATGCGCGGGATTTGATTGGTGCTACCAGTCGTCGTCCGGATCGCGAATGGCTTGATGAATTGGTAGACTCGGTACGTTCCGTTATCGTACTGAGACGGGAATGGAGGTCACGGTATCCCACGAGACCAGTGGGATCTTGAGGAACTGGAAAATGGGACAGTGAACATAATAAGCACGGCTTCCATAGTAGGGAGGAGCATAACGAAGATGGGACAAGCGTGCGGGAAGAGGTCACCTTTATCTGGGGACAGTGAGAACAGAGGTGGGAGAGGGAAAGATGACGAACCAGATAGCCAAGAGAGTGATTGCTCGATGTCGAAGCAGAACAGGTAAAGAGCGTCCTCGATGATGGCATCATCAAGACCCGAGGCAGCTTCGTCGCCGACTATGGTTCTGATGCGTTGGAGCCCAGACTCTATTTCAGCTAAATATGGACTTGGATGAATGAACAGGGGAGGGGACTTTGGGAAGGGGACAGACCATGGCGCGCTTCTGTCATTTTATCACCGTCACCGTCAAACGTGGTATCATCCCGGCCGGCTTAATGGTGTGAGGGTGAGAAAGTGTGCGGATTATGAGTGCGATGAGACCGACCGTGAACGTCTGTTCGTGACATGGTGTCTATGGGATCGTTGTGGATGACAGAGGAGAGGGTCCGTCACGATAATAAAAGCGCCACGATAATATGCTGTAGGACGTGCCAGTCACTGGGTCCGTACAGCACCGATCGGAAAGCGAGTCCCGTGTGGCGCTCGGGCCGTCGAGCAGGACAGTGGCCCATCCCCATTTAGATCGTACGCCAGTGGTAGCTCCCGAGGCTGTATCCCCATTTCCCATAAACTGAGCCTACAAGGGGTTGCTTGATAACGCTCGCGCTTGCTTTCAAGTATCATAGTCGGGACCCGCGATGCAAACGTACCTTGCCATTGGTTTTACGTCCGCTCTGCCATTCTCGCCATTGCTGCCAGCCTGCACCCATACAGCTCTCCGCCATCGACACTGGACCGGAACAACATGTGGAAAAGAGGCATCGACAACGACATAAAAAAGAATAAAGTTCAAGCCGACGTAGTCTGAGCACATTGATATCCTCGGCAACTTCCGACGGGACAGCCCCATTGCTCATGTCTACGGTAGAATTGCATGTCAGAGTTTTACAAGTTGATTGCGACGCTGTATTGCTGAATAGCCTTCTCTGGGTCATCCCAAAAAACAAAGTGGTTTCCTTCAGTCTGGGTTATAAACTTGATATCCCTTGCCTTTTCCGCATCGCTTCCGTACAGCGCCTTTGGGGGATCATCCGCGTACTTGCGCAACATCCACAAGGCCCATATCAACGCTCCTCCGCTTGTTCCACTGCTCATGTATCGCACCCGCACGTCGGGAGACTTTTCAGCACGGGGTTTATCGAATAAAGCGCGCTTGGTGAGTGCCGCGAACATGGTGGTATCGCAAAACAAGAGCTTTCCATCGCATCCGGTAAACGAAAATGCCTCTAGATCCGTATATTCAGCGCGTTGCGCATACGAAAGTTCGTGCAACGAGCGCGGGACGTCCGAAGAGGGATTGTTGAACTCGAGGTCGTCGAGGTTCTCCGAGGTGACGCTCCTGTGTATATAATGCGCAGTCGCCCAGTCGAAAAAGGCGTCGAAGCGCTTGCGATCGTCAGTTTCAAACCAGATATCAACGTTGTGTTTAGGCGTATTGGGTATACCAAGCGCAAGTGCACTCGCATCTGAAAGACGCATGAGTGCTTGTGAGGGCGATATCAGGGTGAACGGTTGAACGGGTGTCTTACCGTGACATAGGATGGTATGGAGGTATTTTTGAAGGATCACCTGTGTGTCTTCTGGTAGCTCGTCCAGATATGCCAACATCGCCATCGCATGTATCCCTCCGAGCGACCAGCCGATAAGAGCGATACCGCCAGTACGAGTGTGTTGATCGGCCAGCGGGATGCGCTGCTCCGTCGCAAACTTAACGAGGAACGCCGCAATTCCAGTACCCTCCGCGCGGAAAAAGGGTTCTGCCTCGTCGATCTTCTTTCCGAACCCTATCCCTGCCAACTCGTCGTCTCGAAACCCACTCGAAGGTGGGTAGCCGCGTCTGTAGACGCTGACGATGCGGAGATTGTGCTCATGCGCGAGTGGGAGGAGTTTCTCAAGGACCGCTGGAGAAGAAGTTCAGGTCAGCGATACATCGAGAGAGCAGAGAGGGACGATGGCACCTCCGTTGAAGCCCAGTCCATGAATGAAGATCCACGTCGTATAGTTGGGGGATGCAGGTGGGCCGCTATCCAGGTATGCGTAGTCGACGTTGAGGACCTGGAGGGATCTGAATGTCGCAGGAGACGGCATCTAGTACTGGACTAGTTCAGGTTGAAAACGATAACGATCACTTGGGGCGGTGGCGAGATCATTACCTTTACGGTACTCTGCTCACAGTTCAAACGTTCATGGCCTGATTGGTCAGTGAATCAAACTTACTTTCAAGTATAGTCGGCATGCAGCCTTCTTCTGTAGACCTCGCCGTTACCTTTGCATCCGCATCATAGTTTCTCTCTAACCCGTCCAGCCTCGCAAGCGCCCATCCTGCTCTCCACCCACCAACTTGAAGCCAGCGGGCGAGTTGTCGGACGTGCTTGTATTTACGGTGCCTCGTGCACATGACGGTGCGCAGCAGAGGAGCGAGATCGTACTGGCGCTGAAGAGCTTGGAGGGCGTGCTGAGGGTTGATGTAGTTGAGCCATGTATGAGGACTAAGAGAGACAAGTTTTAGCGTTGTCAGCGTTTGTAGCCACCACTGTAACAAACAGGCCGTAGCCTACTACTACATTGTCGGTTACGTTGCATCTCCCTCCTCCACCGCCGGTCTTTTATCTACGTTGTGGTTTAGCGCGGGACTCCGGGCCATCTCAGGGTTCTAAATAACACCGCTACATATCGCGTTCATCCACTCGGACTTGGGAATCGGTGTGTTCCTCCGTCTCCAGTGACCATACGACCCACACCCAACATCTCCAGGCGACGCCGAAAGACTTGTCGTCGACGCAGCGCTCGGCCATACCCTTGACATATACACCTAGCACCATGACCCAAACCAGTTTCGTGAAACCTGTGATGGTGACCGTCCTCACACATCTCCTTGTCGCTCCATCTCATTCCCCTCGCCTACAGGTACGAGCACGACATCTTCTTTGTAGACCAACTCTCAACGTGTATCCTTTCCTCTGTACGTTCATCAGAAAGCATGTTCTTTTCTACTTAAAAGGCACGCTTCAAAAGCGACATGTCGACGTGCTCAAAGCAGTCTATCGCCACCCTATGGATTGGCTCGAAGAGGTCACGACACGTACGTGCTTTGCATTAGCGTCATCAGGCTGGCAAAACGATTTACGTGCGCATCTGGGCAAACTGACATGCTCGTCGCCAACTCGTTCAGTACATGCATCACCAAGGCGCATCCCCATCACGTTGACGCCCAAGGTCGTCTATCCAGGCATCAACAGCGATATCCAGCATCCATTGACTGGATGGCCCCAGATATCGTCCAGATCATTTCGTAAGACACATCAAACTCTGCCCAGCGACGCTCTCAGGTTTGTCAAGACAACGACCGACGTTGATCTCGTCGGACTGCTTTGAGACGAAGAAGAGTGTGGTGTTAGCCATAGAAGCATTCGCTCTCCTTCGAGACGAATCTTCAGTGCAACAGCTGTCTCGCGACGAGTGTCTCGTGCTTGCCGGTAGGCTTCCACGTCCCCCTACTTATTCGGGCGTCGGCTCACTCTTTCATAGGTGGCTGCGGCCCACACTTTGAGGACAATGTTCGCACCTTGAAATTGTTTCGTCGATCGAGCAACAGCTCTCGTTCATCATCATCACACCCCCACACACCGAAGCCGCCGCGCCACCAGTTACAAACATGACCGAAACGGAAGCCCACGTGTTCTTCCTCCTCAACTTCACCACCGCGCTGCTGTACACGCCACGAACGAGCACCTTTGGATTGGCCCGGTCGAGGGGTCGGTGTGTAGACTGCCCGTATTGGCGTACGATAGTGGTGGGCCGGCAGAAGCGCGTAGAGCCAGCCTCTGCGCGCCCGATTGGAACATCTGGGCGGACGCCCTCGCCGAGACGTGTCGCATGGACGCGTCCAAGCGGGCGTCGTTGCGCCAAGCAGCGCCCAGAGTCGGTCTTTGGGATGGCGACGATGGCGAGAGAACTTGAGATGGTCGCGATGAGTCCGGTGGAGACGTGAGCGGGGAAAAGGATCGGGTTCGTGTGTGCATTTCTGGTCGGACTCGTGCTTGCTGTCATATCGCGTCCTTTTTCGGTATGTGGCTAGCCTGCTTTTTAGCAAACCAGAGTTTTTCCTCATCCTTTTTTCGTCAGGAAAGCCAGGGTGCTGAAAGTTTTGGTTATCCACAGCTTCTACATAGGGACATCAACAATAGAATTTGTCGAAATCTGCGATTCGTATATTCTCCATCAACTCATCACTGAGAATTTTTTTTGTATCAGGCAACATGACGAAATTTGCTGTAGGTCCGAGTCAATTGTACACCTATATATAGGCTCCAGATGAATGTAAGTACCCTCTTTTCGGCAAGGGTCTATCGGTCACTGAGATCCTGACCTGCTTTGGGCAAGCGCGTCTGCGACTCGGATCCGACCAAAGGACCCTGTTCCTTATCTCTAGCCGTATTTAAAGTGACACAACTGCCAATCATGTTCTTCCGCTTCACCACCCTTCTCTCTGTCATTGCCCTCCAGTCACTCATTTATTTTTTCCTAGGATCATCTGATAGGTAGCCTCCTTGGTACAACCCTGCCACCCAGGGCTTGTTCCCCTTTAACCACCACCGGGCTATGCACCTGTGAGCTTCGATGCTGCACCATCAACAGCGTGAGTTTGCACCATACACTGGTTCATCGTCAATTAGCGATTCGTACTCATGGTATAATGCTTTTTTCCTTCCCTCACTCCATGCAGGATGGGAAGCAATCCTGTGATTACCCTCTCAATCTGTGAAGTTGATGAAGTTGGACACATCTCTCCACGTTCTCCCGCCCCCTTTAACAAGCCCATCGTCAAATATAGGTATCTTTATGACTCGTTTGAGTGGGTCAATCTATTTCATTGATACCTGTATTCGGCAATTGATCATGTACCACCATGACCCTGAATCCTTCACATGGACTCTTCTCTCTCTCGGACTCGTGCTCAAAGGTCGGTCATTCCAATGCTTGCCATAACCTCCAAAGAAGGTGTTTCAAGGAAGAGCAAGCGCATGAACCAAGAACGTCACGCGTGACGCGATCGTTGTAGACAGTACGATACCTGAAGAAAAGCCCAAGGAATTCTGCGGGTTGTGGTTTGTCCAGCATGGCGCCAGTCCCGCATCACGCAGCACCCGCCGAAAGATCAAACACAGTCCTCTTCGGCGTTACCACGTTCTTCCTCGCCACCGGAGCAACGTCTTTATTAAATACGAGCTCGTGTGTGCGCTTCTGGTTGGACTCGTGCTTGCTGGATTGTCTCGTCACTTTTCGTGGCAGACAGTGCTTCTTAAAAACCAAATTCCTTCTATCACGACAATCAGGCCGCTGAACGTTTGAGACTCCACCGATAGGCTCCCAATGTGAGTAGCCTCTTTTGGCAAGCCTTGAATCATGGCCTGAGTATTGGATTCTAACCTGCTTTGGGCAAGCGTCTCTGCGATCCGACGAACGCACTTCGTTCCTCATCTCGAGCCGCATTGCGCCCATCTAAATGGAACGTTTTCTTATTGTGACCCGGGGCGCTATATCGCTATGAACTTTAATTTGAAATGAAAGCCCGTATACATGTACAATGGACATAACCAAAAACACGACCAACAAATCGGCTCGCTAACAGGTCAGCTTCGTTTCCTACCATCATGATATGACTCACGTCAATCCGCTCTTGGGCCCTCGGGTCGTCAGCTTTCCAAACACCGACTCAGCTGCCAATCATGTTCACCCGCCTCATCACCGTTCTTCCCATCGTTGCTCTTGCTGCTGTCGCTGCCGCCGTGCCAAATGGACTCGAGGCTCGCGACGAGGTCTGCAGCACGCACAATGCCCTGGATTATTGTTGTACCCAGGAGCTCATTGTAAGAGATCTCTTTCCCTCTCTTCCCGTGGGGGATTCAGTGACTCGATTTTTCGTTGGGACCCATTGTATTCACTGGGGAACTTGGATTCGACATTCACACTGGTGGAATTACTTGCTACCCTGAATATGCGGGTGGTGTGATTTCACGATGTGCAATTCCGACGTGCTGCACCAGCACCGTGAGTTTCTACCATGCATTTGTTCACCGTCGATTAGCAACTCATACTGATGGCATACTGATTTCTTTTCTTTTGTCACTACAGATTGACAGAATTACCTGCACTCCCGTCGCCGACGGCAGCCTGGAAGGTTGATATTGGATATATCTACGTTCTTGCGCTCTCGAGCTTTACCAAGTATTGTTAGATATGGCAATCGTTTGAGTGGGCCGATCTCACGGCTTTGATACTTGTTTCTGGTCATGCACATGTACGACCTCGCACTCCTGTATGGACTGATCTTTCTATTGGATGTGTGATGGACGGTCAGTCATGCCGGATGATTGTAAAATCTTTGAACCAGGTATATTGCTGCCTTGGCGTGGCGTACTGCTTGCCGTGACCTCCAAAGAAAGTGCTTCGAGGAAAATGAGCATGGCGTCAAGCATGGCGTCGAAAACTACAGCACCTGAAGAAAAGCCCAAGGAACTCTGGTGGCTGTGGTGCGTCCCCGTCCAACATGATGGCAGTCCCACGTCGCGCAGCGTGCGTCGAGGGATCGAGTACGACCAATATAGACCCCGGTCCCCTCGGCATTGCCTCGTCCTTCCTCGCCACCTGCTGAGCAACGTCCCTATAAAACATATCCGTCCGCTCGATCACCACCCGTCCGTCGACGGACAGCGCGAACGCGCCGTCGTTGCGCCCGGGGGTGTTGAGCACGACGTTTTGCGCGAGATGCGTCCAGTCACCCGCCGAAAAGTTGAACGCGCCACGGCCGATAGAGAAGCCGTACGCCACATCGCACACTGACGCGACGTCCGCGCACAAGGCGTCGGACTGTTTGTCCTTGGGGGCGTACTACCAAACGGTGAGCATCATTCATCCAACTCAATCTGAACAAAAACCAAATGAGGCGACTCGGAACGTACCAAATAAAGCTCCCCGACGCCCTGCGGGCGCCACATCAACCGCGTGCTGAAACAGTCGCGTGCCGAGGCGCCGCCCGAGCATCCCGTGTGCCCTCCAAACAGGCCGGGCAACTTGCCTCCCTTGACCCAGTCGAAATCGGCGGGGAAGAAGACGCTGTATGCGAGTGTGACGTTGCGCGCGCCAGATAGATTGAGCGGGCTCGCATAGAAATCGGCGCCGCCTGCAGGTTTGCTGCTCGGGTTGACGGAATGGGCCGGATAGACGAGCTGTAGGATCGTAGATGCGTTGGGGGACGGGAAGGGTGAGGATTGGAGGAATTTAGCGGTGGGGGCAATCGCTTCGGATGGGATTTCGGAGACGATGCGGAGGTTTCGTTGGCCGCTGGGAAAGTTTGTGACGTTGAATGCGGAGAGGTCTGTCATTTGAGGGGGTGCAACCCATAGGGTACGGTTGTCCCAGGAGGAGGAAGGGGTTGTGAATGGCGTTGCAGTTGCGATCGTGGTTTCCGTCACGACTACGGTGACGAGAGAGGCTGAAAACGGCGTTGCATCGACAGTGGTAGTCCGAAAAGCAGTTACGACTTCGGTCACAAAGATGGTGGTAGAAGACGACGTGAAGGTGGCCGAGGTTGAGGAAGGGGCCCGAGCAGTGTTATCAAACTGAGTAACCTGTGAGGATATGGAGACTGTGGGACTCGTGAATGGAGTTGAAGCGACAGATAGAGTAGAAGCGGTGGGGACAGTGCGTAAGGGGCCATTAGACGGGGTCAACTGTGACGATAAACTTGTGCCATTGGCGTTTTGCGTCGGGCCAACCGGCATTTGAAGCTGGCTTGAATTGGCTGGGGCTGCAAGGGGCTGACGGGCGACCAGCGCCAGGAAGTAGAGGAGCAAAAACATTCTCCTGGGATGTTGGTAACGGTTA
Source organism: Tylopilus felleus (assembly GCA_038091295.1). Taxonomy (NCBI): domain Eukaryota; kingdom Fungi; phylum Basidiomycota; class Agaricomycetes; order Boletales; family Boletaceae; genus Tylopilus; species Tylopilus felleus. The sequence continues at coordinate 9,397 of JBBPOE010000417.1, read as the reverse complement.
GTCGTGAAACTATATCGCCTTCAGAACGAAAGCCATGGTATATAGTCCCAGTCAGAACCGATCAATATTCCTAGATAAGCTGAAACCATGGTTACAAACTGGACGGGATTCAGAACGAGAAGACGTATTTTGGATAAGCTAGTCACCAGAAAGATGAGGCTTTCTATTGCTGCGTGGACCGCAGGAATGGACCACTGGCACGATCATTGCTTTCATACCAAATCGCGGATGAAGATGGAGTGGACACACCTGAGGCCGTCATTGAGAGAGAAACGCACGGGTATGGGTGATACCGCGGTGATTTATTAACAGGTATTGAGGGTGCGGTGCGGTGTGGGATAGGTGGACCCGTATGACCACCGTGCACTTTCACCGTGGTCCAGGGTTGGCGGTATTCTGCGGTGTTCTACGGGTTTGAGCAGTAACATACGGTATTATTGCAAGTGCTTAGCACGAGGAATTTACCGTGGCTAGGATGGGCGCACCCGCGAGGGAAGCAGAGTCAGTGTGGTGGCTGCGCTGGGATCGGTCGCCTGCCGTTTCAGCCCATACTGTAGGAGTGACGCATTGATTATGTTCTAGAACCTAGATTAGAATACGCCCCCAAGTTCACTTACATGGAATGAACGTGATGATTAGTTTCGGATCCAAAAATTCGGATTCAGATGAGGTTCCCCAGAGCCCTCCTACCCGTTGAAGTGACACCAGCAGAATGACTGTACCAGTCCAAGTTGGTGAAGAGGGGGATTACATAATCAAGCTCTACTTCTTGGAGGCAGCGGCACCCCATCAGTTGTTCACTGTGACCACAACCACCACTCAAGATTTCCATGTATCTAGAGCAAGACTATGATCTTTGACATATTCCCAGTTGCACTCCGCCTGTTACTTGCCTCGTTATTCTGGCAAGAAGACACCCTGCAGGCTCTGCCACCCCGACTGTCGTTTCGCCTCCGACACCAACATGCAGTCACGAACGCATCCCGCGTGGTCTTTTCCGACGTCGGTCCATCTCAGCTCGTATCACATTCGCTAAGCACTCCCGCAGACCCATACATATACGATGTAGACACGTCGCATCTTGTCACACACCGACCTTCCTCATACGCCGCCTTTCACGACGCCCGCCTTCGCTCGATGCGCCACTCACAGCACGATGCCTCTCTATGGCACCCAGCAGAGGTACTCGGTCCGGATGTCACGAAGAGGGAGACGCTGCTCTCACTCGCAAAGATGTCCAACAATGCCTACGCCGCAGGCCCTGATGCTGGTTGGTACGCAATCGACGGGTTCAACATGGCAAGTCGACTTTATTCTGTATCTTCTGTCTGTTTGGTGTTCACACTATTCCGCCAGACGGTCCCTGTGGGATGGCAGCCCGACGAAGATGGCCTTCGTGGTCATGTTTTCGTTTCGGATGATCATTCTACAGTCATTCTTTCCCTGAAGGGTACCTCGGCTGGGTGGATCATTGGCGGTGGAGGTCCCACGGTGACAAAGGACAAGCTGAACGATAATATTATGTTCTCCTGTTGCTGTGCGCGTGTGGGTCCTACGTGGAGCACTGTTTGCGGGTGTTACAAGGGCGCAGGGAAGTGCAGCCAAGAATGCATAGAAAGCGCACTTAAAGATGATGATTTGTACTATTCAGTGGGAGTGGTAAGCCAGCCTCCTCGTTGAGATCACTTCTCGATGCCAACTCGTTTTTTTTAGAATTTATATAATCATCTTACTTACATGTACCCGAATTCTCGAATCTGGATAGTTGGTAGGTATTTTGTTCTTTTGCCGTCAAGTGGCCCATCTCAGACGTCCCGCGAACTCATGTAAATCCACAGGTCATTCATTGGGAGGTTCTGTGTCGTCTCTCATCGGAGTTACCTTTGGTGCACCAGTCGTGACGTTCGAAGCACCGGCTGAGAAACTAGCCGCCTCTCGATTGCATCTCCCTTCCCCTGTGTGTTTGCATCCACGTTTCACTATTCGAAGCAATGCTGATATCCTTCAAAGCCATCGACCCACCATATCGTTCACATCATGCATACAGCAGACCCCATAGCTATGGGAGTATGCAACGGTATAACATCTACCTGTGCCCTTGCTGGCTATGCGATGGAGACGAGGTGAGTAGTTGCTTGTCCAGAGTCGATCCCATTCTAGTAGGAACCAGCTGACGGTGGTTCCACAGGTGTCATCTCGGCAAGGTCGTACTGTATGATACGGTCACCAAGCTCCAATGGTCGGTAGATATCCGAACGCACTCGATTCGAGAGGTGATTGAGCGTTTGCTTGCTCAAAAATTGGAGTGGGCTGATGAGCCTCTACCGGAGAACAAGAGCGTTTCGCGGATGAGCTGGCCCTGGTGGGGTGGGGGCGACAAGGATAAGGACAAGGATACCAAGAAGATAAAGTTACCGGTGCCCGTGGCGAAAGAAGAGGTGGATTGTGTGGTACGTCTCACATTTTCCGTTCTCCCCATGGTGTTGTACTCACTTCGACGGTAGGACTGCTTCAACTGGGAGTTCGGTGAATGGGAAGAGTAGAAGGATACATCTTAGATTGCGTTGTTTGTGATGCTGGTCGGCTAATAATATTAATATCCGCAGTAATTGTCGCTGTCACTGTCACTGTCCGACCTGTGGCCCGATCGGCGTGCTGATCCATCCTACGTTTTCGGCGTTTATATGAATTATCTCCGTCGACGGGACGATCTGCATTCGGCATGGTCGGGGAAGTAAGTGGCACTCGCTTGTTGCGACAGCTTGTTGGTAGAAAGGCCTGTCTGAGCTGAGCTTGACAAGATGCATGATCCATTCATTCGATCAGTCCCTTTATTTGCAAACGAAACATCACGAATGTTATTCAAGCCACTTATCAAAACGTATCGAGAACAGCTGTGACGACCTCCGAGGTTGACCAACCCGTTCTGTGTTTACAAAGGCGAATGATCAGCAACGCGCGTCTCCACAGGTCGATGTACAAAGTTGTTGGTGCAGCAGACAGTCTACGCGGTGCACGACGCACCGCTTCCGGTGCCGATGACTGTGATCGGCGTGCAGCCGAGCCAGATCAGACCTTCGACGGTGAGGAGGACGATCCCCAAGAGTCCGCCAAGGGAGGAGACCGCCGAGGAGGTTGCCTGCAGCGCGAGCCGTGGTTAGCAAATCGCACAGTTTGAGTGCTCTGGCAGCACTGCAATTCACCGGTGCTGCATTGGGAGTCGCGGGCCTCGAGCGCGTTGGGCGCAACGACAGCGAGTGCAGCGAGGGCAGCGATGGGGAGGAGAGCAGAGAAGCGGACGTACATGTTTTGAGTGGTAGAGTAAGTGGGTTGGGTTGGTCAGAGGCGATGAGACGTTGTTTTCCTGACAGTGAACTATTCTATGACTCTTTTCCCCTTCCACTGTACCACTTTGCACACAGCTCGTTCTCCGCAGAACGAATGGCTAGCGCGAAGAGGTCGGGCATACCTGTCACTCTACCCTGGCAAAGTAACGAGAACGGAAAAACAAATGTACCATGAAACATACGAGCGTCGTTGCTGTGTCTGCATGCTCACCTCCGATCGGGGCTCGGACTAACGAAAGCGGATTGAACACGCTGCGGAGAACTTTGCTCCATTTTCGCCGCAGCCGGGTCATTGGCAGCATCACGTCGAAAGAATTACAAGTCAGCGCCCGTCTACGCGAACCAGGGACGTGCTGTTTTATCGATATTAAGGCGGCATGAGAGTGGATAAAACTACCGCTCGAGGTTTGTTGTTGTGTGACCTACTAGTCGACAATGACCTCGTTTCTAGATGGGTGGTGAAGTCAGACATGACCCCCATTTCGGAGTACGACCTGGCGCGCAGTGGAACAAGACCCTCAAGGTCATTGTGCGGCAAATACCACGTCATGGAAGGAACGTACCTCAACTGAGTGCGCAAGACAACCCATGGAGCTGGAAACTTGGGGCGAAAGTCATAATAAATGTTTGACACCGTGATACTTTTCTGGGTGTCAGATAGTCACCACTTGAATATGTGATCAGTCCCGTGTAATGAACCATGATGCGGGAACGTCCAGATACAACGCTCCATCGAAACCGTACGTAACAACGCCCTATTTGTCGGGATGTCCTGCACCATCCATGCAACCCAACAGAGAAGTTGATAACGTCCAGCTGGCATCCGCCCATAACCGCGCTGCACAATGGCTATCGACTTCATTGTCCACAACAATGTAAAGAGCGGTCAGAGCACAATCATAACAGCTAGCTGCGAAACTCTCCGCCAGCTTGATCCTTCTATCAGTGGTGCAGAACTAAATAAAGCCAATGCAAATATAGCTTACCCGTGAGTTTTTTATTTCTTATACTCAAACGATGGGCGAGGGCTGGGTGTCGACCGGCTCAAGGTTGTAGACCCGGACATCGTCACGGGGTAGGGGCAAATAGCATTCTCGATCCAGTTTGCTGTTGGAAACCATGGTGGGTATGATAGTCGACATTGCAAAGGGTGTCAACAAGACTTCTGCCAGAAAAATCGGCGACAAGAGCGACAGTATAAGTTAGACTCGACGCTAAACGAGAGCAACGAACGGTGACTAGTATTAATGTCAAGTATTGCAAGTCGGCTCGCACCGTGGTTACGCCAATCTATGGATCTGCCGTACAGACGGAAATAACTTGTCGGAGGAAACCGATGTTTCCAGTGTTTCAGCATTTGCTGCGCCGCAGGACCATAGGAGTGTTTATTTTTTAGCCTCGTTTCAGGAATAAGTCTTGACATACAGAGTAAACCTCTCACGCTACGTCAGAGGGACCTTGCTTCGAACTTTGATGTATTTGTTCTGCTCCACTCATATTAAGCTTCGAATGTTCGATCGAAAATACTTATGGGCAAACGGTGTTGTAGCAAGCTGACTGACATTGCCACTGAGCTTACAAGTCCGACCCCGGGCCGACAGGTCGGAAACACTAACACTGGCTTGTTCATCAACGGAGAGCAATGGCCAGCCTATGCGCGACAAAGATGCAATATGTTTCTGACGATCTGTAGTCGCACCCGACTCAATTCCCCATCAACCGCCAGTAGTGGTGTGGTAACAATCCACTAGTGACGAGCCCTGCCAGCATCGACTCAGAGCCTCAAATATCGAGTTGTTGGGGGCAAGACTAGTAGCCACCCGGGGGCACGTATTATGTTTCTTGTCGTCGATGGTGCGATCTGCGTGACGAGCGCCCGACCAAGCACTCGACGTGAGTACGTGTCACTTCCTTCTTGCAATACAGAACTTTTACTGGATCATTCGCTTAAACTCCACGGCGCTTCCGGTACGATGATCGTTCTACCGAGTCAAGTAGATGTGCTGAGCCGAGTTACACTCAGTGACACCTTTCTTCCAGGGATATTTCAACACCAAAGTAGCAATAAAGTCATTCAATCACATTTCCTTTGTAATAGGAAATACCATAAACCCAGACACCGTTGCATTTTTGAGTTGAGATTGATGGGAGGGCAGCCAAGGCTGACGTTGATCAACCCGTCCTGTGCGATGTGGAGTGATAAGCACTTGTTTATTAAAAATAACGGGACAACTTACCGTGTTGTCAGTGCAACAGACGCACTGCGTGGTGCACGTCGCACCACTTCCCGTGCCGATCACCGTGAGCGGGGTGTCGCCAACCGATCCCGACGACTCGCAGACCTCGATGGTGGGCAAGACGATTCCGGGTAGTCTGCTGAGACAGGACAACTGTGAAGTGCACTACATTAGGATCATCGTTAGCGCAATGCTCTAAAGCGCGGGGAGTGGAGAAATCTTACATTGTAAGTCTTGTTGCAGCATCGGATCGAGCCAGTGTCACATTGGGAGTAACGAGCTTCGAGCGCGTTGAGTGCAGCGGCAGCAACTACAGCGAGGGCAGCGACCTGGAGAATGATAGACGAGCGGATATACATGGTTTAAGTGGTAGAGTAGGTGAGTCAGCTTACCTAGGAGACGATGAGAAGCTGTTTTGCAATTTGCGTTTATCCGTGACAGTACCGAGGACATCTTCTGCCCCTCACTGTGCTTATCTGTACAAAGCCCACTCTCCACAGAATGAATCGTCGATGCGAAGAAGTAGGGAACACGAAACCAGCGACGCGCAAGATCAATTGCCACATATAAGTATCAAAGCCATGAGATCGGCCTACTCAAACAATATACCATATCTAAGTAAAGAGAATACATGAATGTGGAGAGATGTATATCTAATATCCACTTCACTAGGCAGCATCGACGGGAGCGCAGACAATGGTGTCCAGACCCTTCTGCATAAAGCGAGGGAAAGAAGAGCCATTATGCCATCAGTACGAATTGCTAATCAATGGACCAATGCACTGCGTAAACTCACGATATTCTTCTTAGTACAGCACACGGTCCGCTCCTTGCATGGTACATTGTCCACAATGGGCTCGCAGGTAAGCCCAGCGTGGGGACCAGTGCCGGTAAGGGTGTCACCAAGAGCACCGCCGAGCTGGATGGATCCCTACAAGCACATGAGTTACCGAATCTCCTACGGTGAAGAGAGGGGAAAGATATGTCTCACATCAAAAATTTTGTCGCAGCAATATTGGTCTTGGGTGCAGACGTCTGGCGCAGCAGTGGCGACTGCAACGAGAGCAGCAATGGAGAGAAGAGTAGTGAAGCGGGAGAACATGTTTGGCAGTTGAGTAGGTTGTCTGATAGCTGAGGGTTCAGAGGGCCGTTTGCTGAAGAACAGTGGAACTGATTCATCCTCCTTTTATGCTACGAATGGTTCCCCATAGAGTTGTTTTTTGCTTGCCCGTTGAAACACTCTGTGACCCGGGACCGGACGCGCATCATCTAATTGTGCCATGATGAAACGAATGGAAACATCAGATGGATGAATTTGGAGTTTGCGACCAAGGCCTCTTACAATGACACCCTGGATTGTATTGTAATCACCGTCGACTAGTTATTGAGTAAACTTGATTGTGTGTTTCAAACGTCACAACCACAATCCATTGCGTGTAACATTTTTGTCTTGAGTGGAGTGGAGAAGACGGATGTTATTTCATCGAACGATAGAACGAGCGAGGAACCTGACGTGCAGTACGTGGCCGTACGCACGTGCCGGGCTGCGTACGAGGAACGAGCAACCATCGATATCTAGGCATTAATCATCAGGGCTCCGGACGACGTAGAACAGAAAATAAGGGGCCGTCCTTCCGTACATTTTCCTGACTGGAGGAGTTACATGTCAGTGCCCATCGACTTGAACCACTGACGCGTTGTTTTATCGATATCATGGCCGCCGACAAGTGTGTAAACTGAGACGAAAAGTAAACCACCATTCGAGGACCATTGCTGCGGGTCTAGTCGCTGGAAACCAACGATGACCTCGGATTCAGTCGTGACTACGTGAAGTCAAACACCACGTTCATTTCGGGATACGAACCTGCGCGCAGCAATCTGACGGCTTGTTGAAAAAGGTAAGTCCCCCCAGGTCATTGGCGGCAGATGCGTGTGTTCATGGAACCTACCTCAACATGACTAGTGCCAGTACAACCCTTGGAATTCTAAAAACACATCAACTTAGACCAAAGATGTACTTCGCCAGGATGTTCTTTTTGGTGACAAATACTCACTGAGCTGCGAAAAGTGCCGAAAGTAGTTTCAGTCATTTCTAGTAGTATCGGCCGTAGGTCCGGGGAGTCGGGCCACTCGTGCATCCGAGGAGAATAATAATAACCATGGAATAAAACTTGCAGTGAAACCGTTTCTGAGCATTGTTGACGTCCGACCACCACATGGCCCATCAGTTTGTTGAATATCGCTGCGGCGCAGCAGGATAAAAGACGCCACGGAAGCGCTGATTGATCGACCCTAGGCTGCGCCTACGACTGTGCAAACTGGGATGGAAACGATTGTTTTCAAAGCGTGGTTGCAGGTTGGGTATGGCGTTGTAGAGTGAAACGCCCCGTCCATTTGGCAGCAGAAGACGCCAAGGTTTCAACGAAGCAAGGCGCAGCAAAAAGCACGTCGCTTGATACGAATAGACGAACATGGTACGAGAGAAAGCGGCTGTTGGTGCACCGGCGTCAGTCAAGAATACCGTCAATTGTGTGATCCCATATAGTGGGCAACGGGGAAGGTCAGGTGAAAGCGAAGCGCGGTCCCAGAGGTAAGACTGTGTGAGGGAGACGACACTTGGACCATCGAGTCTGTTTGTTGTGCTCGTACTATAGACACCATGCTGCCGATGCGGATACCATGCAGTAGCTTGTCGAGTAGTAATAAATTGGTCCTGAGATCGTCGCATGGCATGGTTCACTGCACGCAAAGAAGAGACCGAGAACGAGTCGACGAGCACATTGTGTTTCTTAGAGGTCGAAGTTTTCAGAGTCCAACGGGTTGGAATCACAGTGTTGGCGGTGTCATGAAAGATCCTACCTATGAGCCGGGATCAGGTAGGTCGTCAGTTCTGACTGCGATCTCGGCGTTGGCACCACACACGATGATGGCCTTGCCCACTCGTACAGTTTTTAGATCTTGAGATAATAAGTCGGAGAGGGTACGTACTAGTACGTGGCACGACAACACACCAAACACCCTCGACATGCCCACTTTGACGCATTTGTGAGGGCCGCGTGACGCTTATCTCAGCGGGCGAATCAGAGTCTTGAAAATTTGCGCGCAGGTGGCGGTACAGCAAATATGGCAGATCCACACGACGTCACGTACTTGCTCGCTGGGAGCACACACATCATGTGCCATCCAGTGGAGCCCATCGCGTCAACGACAAAAAGGATGGAAATAGCTAGACTTCAAGCAAGCGCGACTACCACATTCTAGCAAATTCAGCGGTCAGTCGGAATTCAGCGTCCAGCTGGGGTGAGGGGTTATCAATAACTAACCGAAGTATGCTGTCAGCGCAAGACTCCAACAAGAGCGATCCATCTATTGACCAAAAACATTTTCTCGCGTACTGCCTCAGACTGACACACAAACTTGGCCACAAATTTTCCAATTACGACAAACAGGTATCAAAGCCATCAACTCGACATTAGCCCATTCCGACGGTCCGTGAATTAAGCCAATATGTAGCTGTAAAAAAAGCCGCAAAAATGTCAAGCACTTCAGGTATCTCCAACATCAAATTCAAAGGTTGACATTGATGGGAGTGCAGCTGATGCCAACCAGAGAGTTCTGCGTGGGAGGGAAAAGTAAGTTATTAGGCCATCGGTTGAAGCAACGCGTGGCGGGAACTCACGAAGTTGTCATTGTCGCAGCAAGCAGTCTGCGAGGTGCATGAAGTGCCTTGGATAGCAAGAACGCTAATGGGGGTGCAGGTGATCCCTGCGTCCGCAGCAACGACAGCGCTGATAAGGGAGCCAGCAACGGGAA
>JBBPOE010000416.1:0-24640 GCA_038091295.1 Tylopilus felleus | reverse complement strand
ATGTATTTTTGTTCCTCCGGTCTAACATTCTGAATACTTATCATGATAATTTATTTAGGACATGTATGGTGATGCCGAGATGATTCACTTTGCTCATCCATGTATTGCCGATATCATCACAAATGTCATCTGGAGGGGTTATGGCAGTGGCAGCTTTGCTGCCGTTGCCAGTTTCACCCCAATAATGGCCGTCGTTGTGACTGCCATTGTTGTCGCATTGCGAGAGCTGCGAACGGGCCAATACCGGAGATCAGCTCTACAAGGTGATAATTTCCTCGAAATTTATGAACAGGCCACTGCTTTCATCAGATCAATTGAGACCAAACCATTGTACGTGGAAAACGTAAGTAGAATGATTTTGTACAATAATGCATTGATCCCCCTGGTCGAGGATGAGGATGAGGACTCGGGAGATATGTCGGAATAAATCTGTATTTTACTCCGTAAATACAATCTTATCATGCCGGTTCAGGTTGTTGTGACATCTCATTACAGCATTTCAAGTATTAGCACATCTCGGCACTCAAAACGACAGAATTCCCAATTTAGAGGGCTGGGTCATGTTTCGTCCTATTTTCCGCTGACAGATGGCCCTTGGTTGAACGCTAAGCTAAGCGATTCAGAGTTAAATCATTCAGAAGCCGCTCGTACAGCCTCATGCCATGATTCTAATGTGTCATCCTAGTCAGAGTGTGGCAGATTTACCGTAAAACTCGAATCAGGGAGGCGATGGAAGCAGCAACCAGCATGGTCCATCCCGTAATTCGGAATGGATCCGAGTTGTTAACGACCCTTCGTCCTGGAGGGTATAAAGCCACACTGGAGGTAAGCGCATTCTTCGTCTACAAGCACTTCGCAGATCTCTTCAACATGAAGCTCCTCGCTGCACTCGCTTTGGCTCTCGCCGCTGTTCAGGCAACTCCAGTCAAACGTGCTAATCCTCAAGGTATAGACGTGTCTAGCTACCAGCCCAATATCAACTGGCCACAGGTCGCCGCCAATGGTGTCCAGTTCGCGTATATCAAAGCTACTGAGGGGACATGTTTGTTTTCCTAATTTACCTCTCGTCTATAATGCTGAGTTGCGTTTTCAGCCTACATATCGCCCCAATTCAGTGCTCAGTACACTGGTGCTACGAACGCTCACCTCATTCGTGGAGCCTACCACTTTGCACGCCCAGGTGAAAGCTCGGGTGCTGCTCAGGCCAACTACTTCCTTGCGCACGGAGGTGAGAATGTCCCCCACATGGTGCTTTTGTCTAACGCTTTGCTAGGTGGCTGGTCTGGGGATGGAATTACCCTTCCCGGAGCGATAGACCTCGAGGGTCTGTAGCTCCTATCTTCAATGACAATGAGAGCTGACCTCTGTATTGTAAACTCTAAAGCGGGCTGCTCTGGCCTGTCGCAACGTGCGATGGCCGCGTGGATCAAAGATTTCTCGAATACCTACCATGCTCGCACGGGCAGGTAAGGAAATTTCTCGCCTATTATATGTAAACGACCTGACCAGACGGCTCACTTTTCAAGATACCCAGGTGATTCATTTCCCAACTAAGGGGCCCCACGGCTTGTTGATTCTGCTGTTCTAGTTATTTACACCACGACGAGTTGGTGGAATCAATGTACCGGCGGTGACGGGAGCTTTGGTAGTGACAACCCGCTGTGGCTTGCGCGTTGGGCCAGCGCTCCTGGTCCTCTTCCTGCTGGATGGTCGTTCTATTCCTTTTGGCAGTACGCTGACAAAGGCCCGAACCCTGGTGACGCCGATCTCTGGAACGGTTCCTACGAGAACCTGCAGAAGTACGTTTTCTGGTCCAGACTTGGATAGCACTGGTACTTAATCCAAGATAGGTTTGCAAGGGGCGGTTGAAGGACGAGGTCCGAAATTGGCGACCTTGTCTCACTGTGGTATACCCAAAGTCATACCTGCCACTTCTTGCCTTCGATTGTCCTTGCCTACGTTCTTCAGTTGGCGGTGGATATATTGTGTTGTAACCTGAACTAATACATATGCGTTGTTTCTTGAGAGCCTCTGTCAGTGGAGCATGTTCCCATGCATGCTGGACTAACGCCTGCCGAGGGATCGGTATCGAGACGAGCAGCTCATTCTCAGCTTTGTCTCTTGACGGTTGGTTCCTGATCATCACTTTCAGCGAGGGAGTCCGTTGGTATAACATGAACCTCAACGTGCTAACTAGCAACTCGGGCCGAGTCCCTGAGGTCACTTCATTGTATTTCTGCAACGAGCGTCGCATCTAATGTATATCCGTATGGGGCGAGCCTCACAATGCATTACAGAATGATACAACTCCGGGAGGGGATGTCGTCGATCAGAATGAAGCACGTGGACTGATTGAAGCGATCCATCAACGTCTGCTCGCTCACCTATTCACAATGAGAACATACACGAAGTGTTTGAAGTGGACCATTGTTTGAGGTGAACGCCATGGGAGATGGTTGTTTAAGCGCCTCGATCCAACCACCCACCGGCGATGGGCTGTTCTAGTACCTTACTTACCCTCCTGTTTCGTTGGGCATGGCTCTGCTAGAGGAAGAATGACAGAGAGTGCATGATGGTTGGCTATGTCGCACATCTGAATCACCCAGAGAGAGGAAAAGACCATCTGGAAGTTATACATTCAACTCGGCTCAAGGCTCGCGACGTTGGACTTTTCCCAATATAGATCGCCAGAGCATTCAAACCTTCTGAAATTTGGCCACTACCCAGTATACTATCGCTGCAAACAAAAGGTTATCTTCAGCAGCGGCTACTCAAGAGACTTACTCTTGATGAGACCCTTGAAGCCCGCCAAGCTGGCTCATGAAAGCGGAAGGCACCGTCCTTGAAGTGCATACCATATGCAGCGAGGCTGATCCATATTCAGATAATAAGGGTAGCGCGAGACAATGAAGATACCAATGAGCAAGATCACCTTCAAGTAGACACGGGCAAAGTGAACACGGTATGGACCCGATGCACAGAGCGTATTGAACGTTTCACATATTTGCCTGCAATAGAGTACGCTTCAAGTTAGCGTGTGATTTAGCGCCTCGCTAGAAACATGTTGGAGGAGATCACCTACCCGCACGATGGCAGGACAGCCCGCTGCAAACAAGCAGTTGAGAGGATGTGATGCGGTGAGGTATCAACGGCCGTACCTTGATAGTGTAGCCTAGTACATGAAATAATAGTACACCTACAGAGCAATGAACGAAGTAATGCATGGAGCACCACTGTGGAGCATCCTACTAACCTTGGTCGAATGATATTTTTCAGCAACGAAACTACGGGGAAAGTTAGAGGTGTGGTGGGTAACACAAGAGCGAAGAGATTGCGAGATTTTACGTGGCCTTTTGTCTCTGCACTGGTCTTTAGAGTACTGTGACCAAGTAAGATGCAGCGGAAGGTAAATACCCACATGAAAGTGTTCAGAGTAAAGGCCGGTTTTAGATAGGAAATCTCGCATGGTGAACTAAGCACACCTCGTAGTATGCTGTAAGACTGCCATGAGTGGTGTCTATTAGGCAGCTAAGCCATGACTTACCTGCTTGTGCAAGACTGTAGTAGGTCACGTAACTGTGGAGAAGCTGCTCTGAGAAGGAAACGATAGCGCAAACTAGCGGTAAACTCGTAAGCTGGCACAGACGGTCGCTCGACCGGATTCAATTGCACAATTTTTTGACACTCAGATGTGTCGAAGTTGTATCATAAACGGTAAACTTGACGAATCATAGTATTGGATCACTAGCAGTGTTGCCACTGAAACAGTCTGAGAGATAAATACTGTCTACGAATATGATTCAGCTGAGATGGAGTACCTTAGACTAGGGACGAACTGAGGGACTCATCAGCGCTCCGCAGCCTCCAGCAATGGCTCAGCCAATCCTGTCCTTGTCCCATTTCAGGTTTCCAAAGTCCCAAGAAACTACTTTCATCGATAGCTTGAGTGTTCTTCGAAGGGCATATGGGGCATATGTGCGGCATAATGTGCCTCTTAATCTGAATCAGGCTCGCGTGCGTAGAGATTGAATCAAGCAAGAACTGGGTCAAAGAATGTTAAAGATCCGTAGAAACGAGGTGAGAGGAATCACCTTTTGAACTTTTACGTCGAGCATAATGATCGATCAGCTGAGGCGTATAGGATTCAATTGCGTGCCTAGGCCCCTTGAAACAACTCAGAGCTCTCCGAGAAACATACTTACATTTAAAGCAGTCAGACGGACGATCATTTATCATACGGCGGTGCGTTCCTACTTCGTCTTCTCCGCCAGTGGATCCAGCAGTCCCTTCAGGTGCTGCGCCTTTCAATCAGTCTTCCCATTATTGCCTCCCCTGGCTCTACGGGGTTGAGTTGTCCAGGCTCCAATTCCTTCCAGCTCAAAGTCTGGTCTCGTCCACCGCCTCATCCTTGATACGCCGACATATGCCCATGCCGCCACATGCCCAAAGCCGGTGTATACCTGTACCAAAGATGCCCCTGCACGCGCAAATTCGAGTGCATCTGCACCGGAAGAGATACCATCACACCCGATAATCGGAATGCTCGAAGGAAGGTGCCTGGTGCCTGTAGCGAATGGGGCTTCAAGGACTTGAGAGACTACCCGCTTCCAATTTGTTGGCTGCAATTTCATAAGCACGATCAGCCATGGTACGAGTGGCAAATGGAGAATGCTTACGATCAGTCAATGATAATGGCCGGGCGATGATGGTGTTGGTGACAATAACGCCATCGATCGCGCTATTCCGGATGACTTCTGCCATTTCGATTATCTGGCTCCCTTGAAGGTCTGGCGCGATCTTTACCACCAAATGTGGTCATCGAGATGTTATTGGGGAGGGATACCTTCGACGAAGTTCTCTTAAAATTCTACAGCCAACGTCTTGTTTTGCCCGAGGTTGATCAAACCAACTCAGGGAGTGGAACGGCAGTCATATTTGCATCGGCATCGCGGAATGGGGGTATGAGGGTGGATTTCTGAAACCGAGATTAAATAGACCTGGTCAGAATAGCCATCAATCTCACTGGAACGCGAGACGAATTTCCGTCTCCATCCTTGTCAATACCGGCCGCGAGACCGATTGGATTGGGTATCTCTTGACTAAAGAACTGTCGTAATTAACATTCCCAAGTTTAGCGTTGTCCAAAAAGATGTTCAGCCTGTGACCGGAATGTCATCCTTGATAAGATCACAGGGTACCGCACCGCTTCGCAGCACTCCGACTGCCATTTTGTGGCCAGTCTCGGCATCAAACGCGTACAGTGGCACGGGAGTAACACGTGCCGGTGTATCGCAGAGCATGCGTCCAAATTTCAAACAGTACACGGTGAGCAAGCCTGCAGACAGAGCGACAACGCCGCGTAGCCGGCTGTTCGAAGGGCGTTGGAGACGAGGGCGAGGACCGAGAGCTGAATGGCTTGCGCTGGAGTGTGGGTGACCGTAAACCGGCTATTCTATGCCTCAGAACGCGTTGAAGTCCAGGATTTTTGAATGAGCGCGTCGCGCAGTGCTCTATGTTGGACTTGGCCGTATTGATTCTTCCGCATGTCGAAAGTAACTTTGTTTGCGCCTGTTGGGCTTTGAGCGTCTAAGTCCTTCAATCCAGTCCCGCTCGCCGACGAGCAAAGACAACTTAGATCGCAAATTTTGCTGTACACGCATGCGAGCGACGCCAATTCTTACTGTACCTGCACACCCGTAACTTTGACTCGCGACAAAAGGCGAACAAAATGGGAAACCGCCATCATTTGATCTTGTTGACTCGGACGTTATGGTCAGGTGAACAGAGGTACTTGATGGCACCGACTTGCCCTTTCCCGTTGACTGCAGCGCCTCAGTACTAGCATTATCCATCAGAAATTTCTTTGAAGCCGATCAATTTCAGTTGAATTTAAGGCGGACCAGGAATGTCTAGGATTTTGATCAGTCCGTTGGACGGGACGGCGATATCAAGGTGATTCTTTGACAGCTACATCACACGAATTAAATCATGCAAGGGAATTGTCAAAGAAAAGCTCAAGGGCCGCTCGCATAGCTCAAACCGAGGTGATGTTGCTTCATTTTTACAGCTTGGAACAGGCCGGAACTCGCCAATCCCGTGGCTTGCCTTCAACTTAAATTTTGCCAACTATCGAGGAATATCAAAATCTTGGCCATACGAATTAAACCATGCAAAGCGAAAGGGTCCAGCTAGTCCTAGTCGGGCTGGTAAACATGGCTGCTCGCACAGCTATATTGCCGTGATGTTATTTCATCGTCATAGGTTAGACGAAATCAATCCTTGTGGCTTGCACTCAAGAATCTGATGAACGTCGAGGAAGATGGACTCACTGAGTGCGACGGGGATCCCAAGGCGATTCCTTGACAACCCCCGTCATACGAATTAAACCTTGCAAAGAAATCCTCAAGAAAGAGCTCAAGACAATTGAACGCATCACGCTTAAGCGAGCTGATGACATCAACATCACGACCCATTGCACTCAAAAGCCGCTCGCACAGCCTCACCGCCACTGGCATGTTGTCGTCCTAGTCAGAATGTCGCAGGTGCACTGTAACACTCGAATGAGGGAGGCTGTGGAAGCACCAGCATGGTACATCCCGTAATTCGGGATGAAGGCGGATGAA
This sequence comes from Tylopilus felleus, assembly GCA_038091295.1. Lineage (NCBI taxonomy): Eukaryota > Fungi > Basidiomycota > Agaricomycetes > Boletales > Boletaceae > Tylopilus > Tylopilus felleus. Next base: position 18,017 of record JBBPOE010000416.1, on the reverse strand, counting down.
TCTTATAAACTACCCTTAAACCTGGGGGGTATAAAGACACTCGATGTGAGCACTTTCTTTATCATCAAAACCACTTTCAGGATGAAGTTCCTCGCTGCGCTCGCTTTGGCTCTCGCCGCTGTTCAAGCAACTCCAGTCAAGCGTGCTGATCCTCAGGGTATTGACGTCTCTGACTATCAGACCAGCATCAACTGGGGCGATGTCGCCGCCAATGGTATCCAGTTCGTTTACATCAAGGCTACTGAGGGGACAAGTTCGGCTTTCTAATTTACCTCTCGTATATATTGCTGAGTTTCGTTTTCAGCCTACATCTCGCCCACATTCAATTCTCAGTACACTGGTGCTACGAACGCTCACCTCATCCGTGGAGCCTACCATTTTGCACACCCAAATGAGGCCTCGGGTGCTGATCAGGCCAATTACTTCCTTGCGCACGGAGGTGAGAATACCCCTCCGTGTCATGTTTTTGTCTAATTCTGCGCTAGGTGGCTGGTCTGCGGATGGGATTACCCTTCCTGGAGCGATTGACCTCGAAGGTCAGTAGTCCCTATCTCCAATGGTTATGGGAGCTGACCTCTCTTCAGCAAACCCTGACGGGGCCTCCTGCTATGGTCTGTCGACTTCTGAGATGGTCTCGTGGATCAGAGATTTCTCGAACACCTACCATGCTCGCACGGGCAGGTAAGGAAATTTCTCGCCTATTATATGTAAACGATCTGACTAGTCGGCTCACCTTTTAAGATACCCAGGTGATTCATTTCCCGACTGACACGCATCACTGGTTAACTCTCTTGTTCCAGTCTTTTATACCTCGTCCAGCTGGTGGAACGCTTGTACCGGCAGCAACGGGAGCTTTGGCAGCGACAACCCGCTGTGGGTTGCGGATTGGTCCAGCAAACTTGGTCCTCTTCCTGCTGGATGGGGGTTCACTTCCTTCTGGCAGTACGCTGACTCGGCGGGCAAGAACCCTGGTGACGCCGATCTCTGGAACGGTTCCTACGAGAACCTGCAGAAGTATGTTTTCTGGTCCAAACTTGGATGGCACTGGTACTTAATCCAAGACAGGTTTGCAAAGGGCGGTTGAAGGGCGAGGTCCGAAATTGGCGACCTTGTTTCACCGTGGTGTTGTATATACTTATCTATGTTCTCCGGATGAAAGTGCTGCTTTCTGGCGGCGGATACCTTCGCTCGTTGTGTTTTGTTTTCTATAACTTGAAACCCAATATATCTGCCCTGTTTCTTGAGAGCCTCTGTATCCGGACCGACAGGCCGTACGGGCTTGTTGGTCCTTTTCACTGCTAGTCGGATCATGATGGTTGCAGCTCGACATCTTGCACGATCATGATGATCAATAACTTATGTACACATGGCTTTTGGAATCGGGTGTGCTAAGCCAAAACTAACTCAAAGTTATAGCCTAAAGTCATGAGATCTCCGTTATCACTCTCTCAGGGTGGGGTGTGGGGTCCTCTGATGGCACGGCGTCAGTGAGAGAACTAATACAACATGCGTTCACACAGTAAGTCCTTCCGGTGGAGCTCCCCATTTGGAGTTACCGCAATATCGGGACCGGTCAGCTGCCCCCCGGTAAGCAATTTACCCATTTACAGCAGACTGCGATGTGTAACAACAACTTACATTGTAGCAACCTTCAGGTTATAACACACATCTTCATGTCAGATTCCACAGTGCTCTCTCTCAACCAACTTCCACCGGAAATTTTGCACAGTATATTTCATCATCTCGATATCCCAGATATCTTGCGATTACGCAGGGTAAGTCACACCTTTCACGCATCAAATTTAGCGTTGAACTTCAAGTCTGCAGGCCTCTCGATACCTGAACGAAAACAGCCACTCCAGGGACGTATGGAGCGACGCTTATCGCAAAGCTACATTCGTCCGTCCACCTGGCCCATTCCCCTCGCAATCCACAGACGACCTGGAAGACGCGCTCACCACTAGTTTTCGAGTTGATCGGAATCTACGACACGGAAGCGGCATGGCTCAGAAGGAGAGACCGAAACTCAAACTAAGAGAGATTCGGTATACGGGTTTGCATATTGGCGTCAGTTTGGTCTTTGCTCGGTTCCTGCTCATCGCATTCAAGGAGGAAGTCCGTTGTCATGACTTGAGCCTTGACGCGTTCGATAGCAACTCGGGAGCGACTATCATTTACCGATCGACGGGTGGGATCTTGAAGTCGTTTTACTGTGCCTCTGCTATCGATGTTCAGGGTCGTCCGTTTGCATGTGTTGTTTTGAACGAGGAAACTCAGACGACGAGACAAATGTGAGCGCCGACCTATGCCGCGATTCAGAGCCTACGCTGACCTCGCTTGCTAGTTCGATCTTTTTGTTCAATGTGGAGGAGCGATCTGATGTGACTTTGGATCTTCTTCACCAATTCAATTACCAACCTGAGTGCATCATCCAAGCCATCAGCCTTGGTCCTCGTGTGATCGTTATCGTGGGTCGCAATCCAAACGCTAATTATCCTATCATCGCCTTGGACGTGCATACCCGCATACAGCTTCTGCTCCCTTCCTTCATAAATGCGACGGGAGAGACATCAGAGGTCTGCTTTATCTTTCTTACACATTACATGCTGCCAAATTAAAATCCGGCGTGTATGACATAGAATACAGACTTCACAGCAAGCGAGCTGTATATCAGCGGCGTCTCGACATCGACGCACCTACTGCTAGCGAGATCGTCCTATGTACAAACCACCGGATGGAACACATTCTTCGAGGCGTTTCCACTCCCCTCTCAAGACTCGCTTCGCCGTTCTCGTACTACCTCAACCCCGCTTAGCCCCTCGCACCGTGGAACCATTCCCCGCACCAATGCCATCCAGACCTTCCTCTTGCATGATGCCATCATCGATCCAACCACGGAAGACGTCCTCATTGCCATACGAGTGCACGTTTTCGAGCGTTCTCCATTTATTTCCTCTTCGAAACACGGCATCCTCCACCTCAGCGCTGCACCAACATCCCACAATAGCAAGATTGGAACCATTACGCTCCAACTGCTCGACTCCCTCGGCGGCTTGCCCGCGACGCCATTCTTACACCCCTCTTTCAACGGCACCGGTAGGGTATTCTACGTACCTGAACGAGGTAATTATGAGAGTATCTCGGTGCTGGAATATAACCTGTGCGCTAGAGACAACGAGAGGGCCAAGGTCGTAGAATATGACACCATCCTACGGTTTCAGACCCCACACAAGATCTGGGACTATGATCCCTATTCCGGCCGATTATGCCTCTGTCCACTTTTCGTTGCAAAGTATAACGTGATGGAGATTTTGGATCTTGCTGTGTAGTTCGGTATGACTTGAAGGTTCTACAGAGGCAGACGGGGACATATGCCCATTTCAGTTGGAATACATGAAAGTTATTGACTGCAACTTGGCAAGGATTTATCTAGCGATCATGATGGGTCCAGTAATATAATCATCGGTCCGGGCGGCCTGAACACGGTACAGTAAAGAAGTACTTAGTCCATTCAACGAGGCGTGAGGGAAAACCTAGATCGGATTCTAGTACGAGATGATGGACGTCAGAGGTCACCGCCGGTCACCGGTTAGCAACGTTCGCAAATTTGAAACTTGCAGCGCCACCGCCGTGCCTGTATCTGTCCTTCCATCATCTAAGTCCACCATACTCCGTCTGCCGCGATTGTGATCGGTCTTTAAGTATGTTGCTGTACAAGATCAGCCAATACATAACAGCCTTTCCGAATTGCACACAGATGCCGATTGCACAGCCTATCCGGGGTATGATTTCACCTGAGCCCGAACCATAACGTCGCAGGTGTACTGCAACACTCAATTGGGGGAGGCTGTGGAAGCGTCAGCATGGTGCGTCTCGTAATGCGGAACGAATGCGGGCACAAGAATACCCCTGATGGCACAGGGTATATTGAAGTGATCCCTTCTACAAACCATTTTGCAGACCCCTCCGGAATGAGGTATCTCGCCGCACTCGCATTGGTTTTAGGTGTTTCCCGAGCAACTACAACCACGCCTTCCGGTCCTCAGGGGATTGATGTATCTGACTGGCAACCCACCATTAACTGGACCGCTGTCGTCGATAATGGTATCCAATTCGTATACATCAAAGCGACTGAGGGGACAAGTTCGGTTATTCAATTTGCCGCTCGTCTATGTACTGAGTTACATTGCTGTTTCTTCAGCCTATATCTCGCCCACGTTCAGTGATCAGGACAGTGGTGCTACGGACGTTGGCCTCCTTCGTGGAGCCTACCATTTTGCTCACCCAGATTCATCCTCGGGTGCTGCCCAGGCAATGTACTTCGTGGAGAACGGAGGTAAGAGAGTCTCTCGATGTACTGTTCTTGTCTAATTCTCTGCTAGGTGGCTGGTCTCCAGATGGGATTACCCTCCCTGGAGTGTTAGACATTGAGTGTTTGTGCTCCCCATGCTCGATATTGTAATTACCGATCTCCACCTAGATAACCCTAGCGGTGCCGAGTGCTATAACCTGACGGCATTCGAGATGGTCTCCTGGATCGAAGACTTCTCGTACACCTACGTAGCCATCACCGGCCGGTAACGAAATCTCTTACCTGTGAGAGGACTGATCTGATTACGAGTCTTTTTTTCTAGTTTCCCAGGTAATCTGTCCCCGGATTGACGCGCATAATGGCTTGTTAACCCTGCTGTTTTAAGTCATCTATACCACGACCGGCTGGTGGACCGCTTGTACCGGCAACAGTGCGGCATTTGGGGTGAACAACCCACTATGGATTGCGGATTGGTCGTCAACTCTTGGTCCTCTTCCTGCTGGATGGAAGTACACTTCCTTTTGGCAGTACGCTGACTCAGGCCCGAACCCTGGTGACGCCGATCTCTGGAACGGTGACTATGATGGTTTGAAGAGGTGTGTTCTGCGGGTCGAGATTTTCTTTGATTGGCACGTAAACTCACTGGCACTTGATCCAAAACAGGATGGCTTGGGGATTTTGAGGTCCTGTTGTAGCGACAATGTTTTAAGTATAGAGGGTAGTGCCGTCCGGTGTCTTACTTATTCGCTCCAATTTATTTAAGTAGACTTGACTTGTGAAAAGGACATATAGAGTTGGACAAACGGCGCCCCGGCTACTCTCGTGCTCGGGTTTGTTGCAACGGGAGATAACAATTATTGCAGACACAAAGATTTCTTTCAGCTGGTCGGCAGATGTACAAAGTTCGTTGAGAGCCATGTACAGTATCTCATGATACATGATCCTTATCCCTGTCCGATTCCGGAAGGGGTGCACCCGGCAACGAGTCGACATGAATTACCGGTACATCCACATCCACATCACCTGAGCCAGATGTATCTCCATGTGAAGAGAACATCATCGACGATAGCGTCGGTCTTATCGCGTCTTTCCGCCATGCAGTTCCCTCCGCCACTCGTAAGATCAACATCTGCGGTGATACACCCTAAAAACCGACCAATTAACATCAAGGATCGTTCATAGGTTGAAAATGCGGAATTCCAACAACGCACCATCATTAGTGCGTACACTAGCGAGATGCATGACTTTGACGCGCTTCTTACCCCATACGATATCAAAAAAGCGATACCAGTGAGCGTGAGGGGTAGTACAGACTCGACAAGGAGCCTCATAACGCTGAAATACGGAGCTGCATACTCTTCTCCGACGCGTTTTTTCAAGGCCCTCGCATGACACAGTAACTGATAACAGATCATGCTCGTCAATGCGGCATCCAGGAAGACCCAAGCCAAATTCATAGGCACTTCCGCTGAAAAAGTCGGTCGTAGTCGTGGCAGAGGACCAGATTGCTAAGATTCCCAAGGCTGATTTGGCACGAGGTCGACATCAGTGCCAGGGAGACTGAAGAGTTTATGCTTACCGAGAGCCATCAACCACAGGATGAAGGGTATAATGATGGCACAAACGCTGTCCAAAACGATGTGACAACGGTGCATCTGGAACGGAGCAGGTAAGGTATCTATTTGAACTTTGAGTGGCACAGTCTTGCCATCAGTTCATTTGTCATCTGCTGTAGAACAACGGTCACCACAGCTACAGCATCAATCCGTGCGTATGTTGCAGGTCTCAGTGCGTATGCGATCGGCCCGCCTGGGTAGTTTTGATCTGGAATTTATCAAACATCCCCTCGACGGCTACACATAAGGTAATCAAGGCAAACACCACACTACTGAAGACTGCATAGAATACGTCGGATTTTTTATGCGCTCTTATGTGAGCCAGGAAGATATGCATGGTATTGAAGTAGCACAGTTCGATGCCTAGCAAGGGACCGGTAAGACCGCGGAACACGTGTGTAGCCACACTCACCATACGAGATACCCTGCAGATTGAGTTCCACACCACGTACTAGATGAATTGGAGGACATGATGCAAGGGAAATCACATATCCACTAACTCAGCGATGTTTTATGTATATCATGATACTACCGTAGAGCCTGTCCACTTCCCGGAGATACTCCGAGTCGGGAGCGTTTCAGCACCCTGAAGGTAACAATGATTTATCTGTCTCCCTTCAGAAATTTTTGAAGTTCTCGATCACCGACTTCAAGGCAGTCACGGTCGGCTTGCTTGCCCAGTTGACGTGTTTGGCCGGTGAGTTACAAAAAAGGAAGGTTTTTCAGATGTGAGTCGGTTCCCACGGACTGTATAATTAAAACCTTGTCAATCCGAATCGTTAGCCAAATACCGTCTTGCAAGGGACAGTGAATCGACAGCATGTCAGATTTGACAATGCTCAGTCTCAATCAACTTCCGGTGGAGGTTTTACACATTATATTTAACCACCTCGATGTACCAGACATCTTGCGAGTACGCAGGGTACGTGGCAATTTATGTGCTTCTTTTGCTGTGCTTCCGAGTCGGGCCTTCGGCTTGAGCTGAACTACTCTCAGGTTTCTCGATGCCTGAACGAAGCTAGTCGCCACAGGAATGTATGGAACGATGCCTATCGCAGAGCCGAATTTGTTCGCCCTCCAGGCCCATTCCCTTCACAATCCACACACGATCTGGAAGACATGCTTGCCACTAGTTTTCGTGTCGATAGGAATATTCGTCATATTCACCACGGCAGAAGTGTCCCAGGGCCGCTGCTGAAGCCGAGGAGGATTCAGTACAGAAGCACGGACCTCGGTCTGAGCTTGGTGTTCGGGCAATTCTTGTTTATCGCCAGCAGAGACAAAATACGTTGTTGTGACTTGAGCCATGACAACTTGCGCGGGACGATCGTGTACCAAAAGGCGCATGGAACTATCAAATCGTTCCATTGTGTTTCTGCCACCGACGGCAAGGGTCGTGCCTTTGCGTGCATTGTCTTGAGCGAGACGATGCGGAAGAACAACCAAATGTAATCTTCGGCATTTGACACAAATCCAAGCCCACACTGACATACTATCACTAGTTCGATCTATTCTTTGAATGTGAGGGAGAAATCCGAAGTGACACTGGGTCTTCTTCATCAGCTCGAATATGCGATGACGCCCTACATCCACTTCGTACAACTTGGTCCCCGTATGATCGTTATCCAAGGTCGATTTGGTGATCGCTTGGATTTCGTTGCCATGGATGTGCACTCACGGACGCTCTTTATACTTCCTTCTTTCATTACGGCCCTGGTGGAGGCAGTTGAGGTGGGCTCTCCTCGTTCATACATTGCATTTCATGTCATTGAAGATCTACAACATAGAAAGTTACAGAACATATCTCCACCGACTTCCCCACTTTGCCCACAAGCATTTCGACGTCTACGCACTTGGTTCTAGCCTGGTCTTACCAGTCTGGAGCCTATGGCGGATGGAGGACAATCTTCCAGGCGTTTGAAATTCATCCCACAGATACCCATTACCGTTTCACTTCTACCTCGACCCCTCTTAGCCCCTCGCACAGTGGTATTATCTCCGACATCCATGTCAGCGACACCGTGCTCCTTCACGATTCTATTTTCGATCCATCCACGCAAGACACCCTCATCGCCATCCGAGTGTGCGCGTTGGAGTCCTCGTCTCCTCCCAGCTTCTTTTTGAAACACGGTATCCTCCGCCTTAGCGCTGCACCCGCGTCCGATGATCACAAGATTGGCACCATCACATTCCAATTGCTCGGTTCCTTCGGCCGGCTCTCCGAAACTCCGCTCCTGCACCCCTCCTTCCATGGCATTGGCCGGGCATTCTACCTGCTTGAACCAGGCCTTCATGGGATCATCTCAGTACTCGAATATGACCTGGGTGCCAGTGCCAGTGGAAAAAACTATGGTGAGCAGGAGGCCAAGGTTGTAGAATATCCTTCCGTCCTGCGTCTTCCAACTCCACGTAGGATCCTAGACTATGATCCATATTCCGGCTTGATATGCCTCCAACCTCTTATGAAGCGTGACGAGGTTGAGATTTTCGATCTTTCTGTGTAAGTCCATGACAAGGCGAATTATTGAGGCAGACGAGGTCCATGTATACTAATCTCAGTTGGAGTATCATCTGTGCCATAAAACTGGCTTTTTCACCGATTGCCATCCTTTGGTATACGATAAATTCAAATGTCATGTACTGTGTCCATGCCAATATTCACCACTTGAGTACCTTGCAGTGGATGGTTTCCACTGCTAAATCCGATCTAAAGTCGACCTCTTTCACAACATCTGAATCGTTCTTCTCTAAAAGGTGCATCGATATTCCAGTTTGACCTACGGAGAAGTTGAGCAAGGGCATCAAGATAAGCGAGAGTAGTACTGGAAACAATAAAAAGTGGGTGAAAGCTTAGCGGATCAAATGCTACACTGGAGTGGTCAGAGAAAGGTTAGAGGATGAACAGAAAACTATACTACCTCGCTTTCGTTTGTGAGGGATAGAGTATCATTGGATAAACTTTTGCTGATACTAGTACAGAGTGACGACGAACCCTAACGGGATGATCGATGATCGATGACGCGCGCGTGATGTTGCGGCTGCCAGTGCCAACTCCGTGACAAGCTACATTGGTCCATATCCCATTGCAAGTCGCCAACAATGTTCCAACATTCAAGTAACTGTGCTGTGTGAACGCCCCCACAGTTCCACGCGTTCGCGTTATCCGATATCCAACCGTTCCCAAGCCATCGATGGGACCTTTCACCAGAGGATTCCAACGCCCTACTCCCATGTTGAGCAGCAACTGACGAGCAAAAGCATGTCGAGTTCAACACCACACTCTGTCTCAACGAGCTTCCGGAAGGTGTTTTGCATCGTATACATCACCTCCATATCCATCTTGCGATTACGCAGGGTACGTCGCAATTTTCGTGCGTCCAACTTGACATAAAGCTATTTTTCAAGTCTCTCGATACTTGGATGAAATTAGCCACTCCAGGGACGTATGGAGCATTGCTTATCGCAACGCCGACTTTGTTCGCCCTCCTGGCCCATTCTCCTCACAATCCGCAGCCGACCTCGAAAATGCGCTCGTCCCTAGTATTCGCGTCGATCGGAATCTCTGGCATGGTGGCGGTGCCGCTCAAACGGAGCTTAGACCAACACCCAAGGAGAAATTCGGTATCGTGGCCAGGAGGGTGCCGGATGTAGTTCTGCGGTCGTTCCATTGCGTTTATGCTGCCAGCGTCGGTGGTCACCCGTTTGCATACGTCGTAACAATGCAGACGACAGGACATATGTAAGCTTCGATGCTTGAGGTGACTCACAGCCCACACTGACGTTGTTTTCAGTTCGATCTATTCTCTTAACGTGGGAGAGCAGTCTCAAGTAACTCTGGATCTTCTTCACCATTTCGAATGCCCCGTTTTCATAGTCAACGTCGTCGACCTTGGTCCTCGTTTGTTTATCGTACAAGTGATACCTCGCCGTTCTGATCCTGATTTTAATATCATCGCGATGGACGTGCACACATGCACGCACTTCATCGGCTTATGTGACACGGAAGGTAGCCGAGGTGGGCGCTCCCTGTTCATACCTTTCATTCCGGTCAATTGAAATGTAACATCAACGAGCAGCTGACAGAACGGACGGACATCATCCCATCCAGGAGGATCTCAACGTCGACCCACATGCTCTTATTCTGGACATTCTACACAGAAGTCGCCGGGTGGAGTACATTCTTCCAGGCGGTCCCACTTCCCCCTTCAGACACCCATCGCCATTTTGTCTCCGCCCCGGCTTCTCTTGACCCTTCGCATCATTGTATCATTCCCAGCCTCAACATACGCGAGGTGTTCTTGCTGCACGATTCCATCCTTGATCCAACCACGCAAGGCGTCCTCATCTTCAGTATACTTGTACAACTCAAAACTTGGTATTCTCTGCTTTGGTGCCGCACCCGCAACCCATGATCGCGTCTCGATGGTCGGCACCATCTCACTCGAGCTGCTCGATTCCTTTAGCCCCAACGTGGTGTTAGTTGCCCTGCACCCCACTTTCAATGGCATTGGTCAGGCAATTTTTTTTTCAAGCCTGAATCTTATTTTAGTGTCGTCTCATATAACCTGCGCCCTCCTAGTGGCGACGACGACGGTGGTGATCCTTATCCGGTCGGATGTGTCTTGGATCTACGATAGAAGAGAACGTGATAGAGATTGTAGACCTTGCTATGTGGGTATGACCGAGGCAGACGAGACATAGAGTATATTCCACCATCGTCCGCATGACTAGCGTAGTAGATAGATTTCCATACGCTCGCAGCTCTGTTCTGTGTTCACGCTTACTCAGCATCATGGACATCGACAACAGAAGTTGTGGGTCCCTGTGTGTGCACTGTGCATTTGGTCGCCACTGAAGCATGTCAGCTTTCGCAACGCTCTCTCTCGATCAACTCCCTTTGGACGTTTTGCATTGTGTATTCTACCATCTTGATATCCCAGATATCTTAAAAATCCGCAGGGTGTGTCACACCTTTCGTGCATCCAATTTGGCATACGACTACCTTGCAGGTCTCTCGATGCTTGAATAAGATCAGCCACTCCAGGGATGTATGGAGCAATTCTTATCGAAAAGCCAACTTTGTTTGCCCTCCTGGCCCGTTCCCCTCACAATCCGCATGCGACATGGAAAATGCACTCGTCCCAAGTTTTCGTGTTGATTGGAATCTCCGGTGCGGTGGTCCCACTCAAGAACCCAGACCAGCACTCCACCTGGGAGAAATTCGGCATGAGGGGAAGAGACGGCCTGTCGACTTGGTCTTTGGGCGGTTCCTAGTCATTGCTTTCAGCGAGGAAGTTCGTTGCTATGACTTGAACGTCGACAACGCCCTCGATAGCAACTCCGGCGCGAGTATTATCTACCGATCGACGAATGAATCCGAGTCCATGAAGTCATTTCATTGCGTATCTGCCATCGACGTCGAGGGTCGACCGTTTGCATGCGTGGTTGCGCTCCAGATGACAAGACAGATGTAAGCTTCGACATTTGACGTGACTCGGAGCTTATACTGATGTCGCCAACAGTTCTATATATTTATTTAATGTAGGGGAACAATCTAATGTGACTCTAGATCTCCTTCACCAGCTGGGATCCTATGCATACATCGATACTGTTAACCTGGGTCCTCGTATGATCGTCATTCAAGCTTCAGGTACCTCTGCTGGTGATCCCCACATTAATTGGGATTTCATCGCCCTAGATATGCACGCACGCACGCAATTTCTGCTTACACATGCAACGCGGGAGGTAGTCGAGGTGGGCCTTCTTTGTTCACACCTAATCCGTTCAATTGAAATCTGACATCTACGACATAGATGACAGAAGGAACACACTACTCCCGCGTCACCTCGCCCAAGACCATCTCCACGTCGACACACGTGCTCCTGGTCTGGTCAGCCTACGATCTAGGCGCTGGGTGGAGCACATTCTTCCAGGCGTTTGCACTTCCCCCTTCAGACACCTATCCCCATTTCATCTCTGCTCCAACCCCTCTCAACCATTCCCACTTTGGCATCGCTACCAACATGCATGTAGGCGATATTGCCCTCCTACACAATTCCATCCTTGACCCAACCACGCAAGATGTCCTCATCAGCATCCAAGTACGCTCGGGCTGCCCTGCCTATCCCTTTGTGTCACATGGCATTCTCCGCCTCACTGCTGCACCCACATCCTGTGACCACGACTCAGAGATCGGTACCCTCACATTCCAGTTGCTCCGTTCCTTTGGCCAGCACTCCCGTATGCCGTTGTTCAAGCTGAACCCTTCCCTCAACGGTATCGGTCGGGTGTTTTACATATCCCTCCCCGAGATGTTCCTCTCAGCGCTAGAATATGGCCTGCACACTGATAGCGATGACGATGACGATGAGCACACGACCAAAATCGTAGAATACCCATCCATCCTATCGTTTCCCACCGAAGTGCCACACATTCAACACTACGATCCCTATTCCGGTCGGATATGCCTCCTGGATGAGAGGGAAAAGTATAGCGTGGTCGACGTTTTCGATCTCGGTGTGTAGGTTTTGGACTGCAAAGGCGAACATCGACCGGGGCAGCCCGAGGTATACTATCTTTGTCTGCCGTGACGTGGCTAGCCCTGTTCTGAATCATGTGGCCAGGGCCGTACAGTACCCTTGCTTACCCCTGTATGATACGCCTGAATGTCTCTTGGGAGCTCGAGGAGTATTTGATTTGAGTATTACGGTGCGGTACCATCCAGAAGTGATGCAGTGACTCCCAGGTAATCCACGTCAGTGGCCAAGAGACAGAGTACGACGCTCGATCGTCATATGGGTTCAAACTTCAAACACAGTTGATGCTCTCGCCGAAAACTTGCTGTGAAGACTTGATCACCATACAGACTTTGGCAGGAGTCTCAACAAGCAGTAAGGACCCTTTCCCCTGATAGATATTTTGCTCTCCGATGACAATATAAGCACTGGAATTGCCAGGTCACGGAATCGCGACAGAAAAGTACGTACCTCTCCTTCGTCCGCGCAGTCTTTCGCTGTATGCCGCAGGGTGTCCACGAACCCCGACGCGATGATGGCGTGGGCCGTTGCAACGTAATAGGTCGATGGATAATTTACCTAAATGACACTAAGCACGCTGTTGCTTGTACTGCTATCACTGGATCATAGCGCAAACAACATGGAAGCAAGTATCGCGACCGCTATCACACCACCATTCACAAACGTCCTCCGCGCCCCATTCGAACTCGACCCTCCCGACGACGTCTGCGCCGACCTGAAAAAACGACACATCAGCGCGCCCCCTTCCAACCACCATCGACCACACACGTGCACTCACGACGTCGGTAACACATACGCAGCCGAGCCCACCCCATTCAGCGCAAACCCAGACGTCGTCAACGCGCCCCCAGCCGCAAACACCGACGTCGCGCCCTTGCCGTCGACGCTGATCTCGTCCCAGTTCACAGATTGCATCACGTAGTACGTGTTGGTCGCCATCACGAGCGTCTCGTTCTTTGTGCTCCATACGGCCACGTCGACGCCGCCGACCATGTAGTTGGTCCGCACCGCCGTCCCGTCGAAGAGGAAGGGCGTGATTTTGGGGAGGGCGAGCGCAAACGCGGACGCGTTGGCTATGATGTCGGACGTCGTAGGGTATGACCAAGAGATTGCGCCGAGGGAACCGTGGTTGATGCTTATGACGCTGGTCACGATGTGCTCTTGGCCCGTCGGCTCCCACAACCAGTAGTGACTAGGAACACGTGGTTGAGAACACGGTCAGCGTGTTGCGACGCAGGGAGGGTTCACACTCACTCGCCAGCGACACCCCCGAATGCCTGGGGAACGTGCCAAACCACTTTGGTGCGTTCCCATCCCATGGCTTGCATTCGATTCAAGAAACTTGCCGCCCGGTCACTGACGTCAGTGAAGGAGCCAATCCCGCTGTTTGCAGGGACTTGGGTAGAGGACGCGTTTTGAGGAGGGAGGGCATCGTTCAGACCAGCTGGGATCGGTGAACAATTGTCGCAACCACAATCGCCATAGGTTGGTGTGCAGGGGGTGTTGAACATGAGGGACATATTAACGTTGGCACCGATGATGTACACATCCTGCATGACGATGTCAGCGCCAGCAGCATACGACGTGAAGTAATAGTCTTGGCAGTTGAGCACGAGGGAGACGGGATGGTAGCCGTCGAGGTTGTAGATGAGATCGTACGCGGTGGATGTAGCGTTGAGCGGGTCTGAAGACCCATCCGGTTCGTCACCGGTGTACCAGACCAAGAGGTTGGTCCAGTTCTTGAATAAATTCACTTGCTCGGTAACGTTGGCTGCATCCTGGTAAACATAGCGCATGTCGTACATGAAGTACATTCCGTTTTGTACCATTCGACCAAACACCTCATTCACGCTGTCTTGCGTCGGGGTGGATTCGAAGATGGGATGTACCTGAATTATTTGTTAGCGATGGTACACGAGCAAGGTTCAATACTCACGACCGTGAACCTTGATAAGTTTATAATGAGCCACCATGGGTGAAAGAAATGAAGAAAAGACACTCACCCTTGCGCTGCCAACTCATCAATGAGAGTAAGATTACTGGCCAAGTATTCAAACTCGGTATAGAAACCGTTCGGGAACACAGGATTATAACTGCCTTGCCCATTCGCAAGCTTGGCCAACAACGCGCCAGTCCTGAGGTCCATTTTCGTAACGGCACCAACGGTCGGATCGGGCATGTAATACAGCGAAGAGCTTGCGCTAAAGACTTGCGATGAAGAACCGCCAGAGTAGGTCGCTTGACAGGAAACATTGTAAGGGGAGACTTGAGGTGTGAGATCACCGAGACTGAACGGGATCTCGTAGGCTGTCGCATTCAGCGGAACATTGCCCTTTCCAAGAACCTTTCCACCAACGCTGACGCTAATGCTGAGCGTGCCAGCGTTGGACAAGGAACCAGAGGGAAGATCGATACTCTCGGCGCCTTGGATATTGGAGGAGACCACAGGGGAGTCAATGAGGATGGCCGCGGACGAGCTTGCATCTTCGGCTAAATATGGTTTGATAGCAGGGGCGCATCTAAGAGCCAACAGAGGGCTTTGAGATGTGGTGGGAATAGGAAACGTTCCCCCAGGAGGTGGTGCCTTGTCTTGAGGCATTTGACTTGGGTCATAGTATTTGCCGCACCTGGGATGCATGCCATCAACATGTGTTTAGAGTGCGTGATACCCACTTACCATGTCTGAGCGTGGCCTGCAGGAATGAGGAAACATACGGAAAGGAGTACGGAGAGGGACAAGGAACGCATCACCGAGGCAGTGGACCTTGGGTACTGGAAGCACCAGTACAAGGTGAACACAGCTCATGAATAACCCTCCGAATAGAGACAAAGAGCGTACCATTTTCTTGGGTAGAGGGACAATGAATTCACAAATTCGCAAACTGAGAGATCATACGAAGTTGTAAGTAACTTGAAGGGCATGGGGCTATATAGTTGGGAAGGGAGGCGCGTGTAACGACCTCCGCATGTCCAGGCATATGGTAACCATTAGGCCAAGCACCTCCAAAGAGCCACAAGCATAGGCATAGCTACGTACGAAACGAATCTTTCACCTGTGTCAAAGCCCCTTGATTACTCGCGAAACTGGTAATTGCACTAGATTAGCTTGTGAAACAGGTTCAGTTCGGGGTTAAAGCGAGAGTTACCAAGACATACTTTAGTGACGAAAAGGTTCGATGGGATATAGAGTCAGAGGTACTTGCTGACGTCGCAAAGGAAAGATGGACAAAAGAGCGTGCGGGACAGTTCTGAGCGAGAACTACGGCCTTATAAACTAGTAAAGGATATCGAGTGACTTGGTGTCTAATTTGATGGGTTTATATTTGCATCATGATGGGAGCATGTTTACCATTATTTGACTGTTGCGGTAACGTCTGGCACCGCTTGGATGTGGCCATTGAATCAAAGAGGTGCACTGCAGTCTCGTAGCGACAAGTTTCAAGTTCTAGTGTATATGTACTCTAGACTACATGATACAGACATCGTGATACAAGCTAGACACTGCTTAAAAACGTCCGCAGTAAAGAACTAGATGATCTGATCAACAATCACAGAATCACAGGCTGTTGCTGTTGTGCCACCCAAGAAAAAAAAAGGCAACATCTCGGCCTCACAAGCATACGCCCTCTGGCAGATGGTAGACACCAAACCACCCGAAAGCGACCTGTCAAAACGCGTTCCCAAAAACTCACACGTCACATGTCAAACATCGAGACGAAACCACAGCGGAATCATCTTCCACATCCGCTCTCGCTCCTTCTTGGCCCACGTCTCCAACATTTTGACACACGGCTGACATTCGGTCTGTTCAAAGCTTCGACGGGAGCTTCCCAGCCGGTCGATACCCAGAGGCTGGCTCAAATCATAGAGCGGTTGTCCAAGCTCCTCCGCGACATACAGCGGATCCGTGCATCCACGTTGATGATCAAAGAGGTAGTGCTGCGTGGCGAGCGTCACGAGCTCCGAGAAGTCGCGTTTACACGTTCGGTGGGTATTATGACTGAACGAATGAGAATGGTGGTGTCCAAAGGTGTTGCCTGGACCGGCAACCAGGGTGTGGGTATGAGATCCGAGCGACTGAATCAACGTCGTGACGGCATGCTGAGAAGCTTCCTTGCCGAGGGATAACCGCTGCATGTCAATCGGTGACAGAGGACACTGCCATGCACCTTCCTCGAATGATTCACCATAGTCGAATATTTGGGAGAAACTGTATCGGGATAGGTCGTAGAAAGCAGAGGAAAGCAACGACGGTGCATTGACCTCGCGAGCGAGATTAACCACAGCCTGCGTGAGAGCAAGGTGAGGTTCGAAGGACACGGATGAGGTCCGACTTACGATTGGTGACGGGTATATACTCTCAGATCCAGCTTGGAGTTCGAAAGAGCGCACCATGTCCTCACGTGCATCCCAACCTTTAAGCGTCGCCGGCCAAGCGATAGAGAGGTGGTCGAGGGCCTTCTCCCGGAGGGAGTCCACCACATACTTGGTGGCAAGGCGCAAGATACCAGATACGACTTGAAAGTCGGCGGGATCGTTGTTCCCAAAGCTCCTTTGGCAGAAAGACGATGAACGAAAGAAGGGGTTGAAGTGCGGGCACGACTTACGGACCGTCGACCAATGCCGTGAGTAAGTTGGCGACGTCGTCTGGTGCGTCATGGAGACGAAGAACCGAGCAACCTTCGATATCCCCCGCGGTGTGTACATGCACCGACTTGGCATCTCCCTCTGGCTGTGGCAGCGTGAACAGGTCGTGAAAGAAGCCAGAGTGTCGAGCCAGCAAGGATTTGTGCACGCGAAAGAGCGTGTCTTCGGCTCGAAGGACAATCTCGAGCTGTGTATTAGTGCGATGTCGCCACGCCAGGGTTGGTTCTCACAGATCCATCCGAGAACCACAAGTCTGGATGCCTAACTAACGGACCGTCGCAGCCTGCGCTCTCGGTACATTCTGTATCGACGCTGTCTTCTTGAGAGGTCACCAGAGGCTTCTTGTCGTCGGGAGACCCTGTGCGGCTAGGCCTGTAGAGGTGATTCAAAGGTGGAGGGCTTCTAGGTGGTGGTCCATAAGCACCGATGGGGAGGGGATAGTAGCTGTTGTTTGCGAAGGGTCGCGACATGACTGGACCCGAACAACCGCGCGCTCCACGATATCAACACTCATCATACTTACTAGTGGAGATTAGATAACTTGAACACAGCCTGTCGCCATGGCTCATTGATCATGGAAGAAAAAATACTTCAGTTTGACATTCGGGACAACCAGCGAGTCGTTTCAACCGAAAAAACAAACTACATGGGGATAATCGCAAGAATGAACCACGATTACAACTACACGCTAAAAACAATCTCGCTAATTCCAGAAGACCTTACTAATTTAGTTAGATCCGGTGCAGTGCACGCGTGACGTGCCATACTATCGTGCCTACCTTAGTGCAAAAAAACCAATAAATCGCCTCCAGAGCTTCAACAACAACAGCTAGGTATCCCGGTAGTAACTCACTAATACCTTACATGTCTCTCTGCAACTTACGATTTTTTCCATATTTTTATGTT
>JBBPOE010000415.1:0-24645 GCA_038091295.1 Tylopilus felleus | reverse complement strand
CTGGCACTAAGGCAAGGCACAATTGACGCTTTCTGAACGTGTGAACTTGGTGGCTGGCTCGGGGCCTCGGGTGCTAACGCGCTAACGTTTACATAACAATTACACCGACTTTCGTCAGGGGTCATGTTTCTGATGAAAACAAATACTTGTGTAGACTGTAGACTGCAGCATCTCCAAAAGTACAAGATCACATGAGGTGATTGAATAACATAGTCCACTAAGACATACGTGTACAGTACCAAGTATAAGTAACTGTCCTTTGTGTGATAAGCCTGTGATAAAATGATTTCCTGTACAATGGTCCAGTTTGCGTACAACACGAGATGGGTCAAACAGGCCGACATTCACTTTACACGATGGTAACTGTCTGGTTCACCGTCTGCAAGATTGGATAGAATCCGGCCTGCACACAAACGGACACAAGTCAGCATCCCCTCAGAAAATACAGTCTTTTCGACTCACCCCAATGAGCGCTACGTGTGCCACGCCGATCAACGCGGTGCCTGTCGTAAACGAGCTAGGGACCTGCACTGTGAAGTTTTGGTACGGGGGCAGGTAGACCTCATGGTACTGTGGATCGAAGGGCCCGTTGTACAAGATGGTGCCCATGTAGCTTGAAGGGGGTATGCAAGGACCGTTTGAGCAAGACTGCAGACCGATGACAACAGCAACCTCTTCAGAGCTCGATAAGAAGTTCTGAAAACCAAACAAATGAAGGGCGAGATCAGTAATCCGTTCAGGAAGGGGTAATCAAGAGGATGATGACGATGTGGAGAGCGGCGGGACATACGGGGCGTTGCACTTGAACGATCAAGGCACTCCCCGCGTTCACGGTTTGCTTGTAAGTGGGGAGCCCGACATCAACGTCTTGCGCGAAGGCGGCGGTGGCGAAGAGGAAGAGAGCGAACAAGAACTTCCACATGGTAGGAGATTAGGGCAACAAGGAAGGCGTGAGTTATGTCACAGTAAAGTGTGGTCGACGAGTTGCGCTTGCCAAATGCTCCACTATCGCTATACGTTTTATACTTGAGCAAAGAATGGCCATGGCCATTGTCGCCCGTTCGCGCAGTGCTACGAACAGGTTTACGGTCATGATGACCGTGACAGGTAGTCCATCGGAAGCAAGAATGGAGCGTGCGCGCCATCGGAAGTGGCATTGTGAATCCAGCGTCGTAAGTAAATGGTTCACGCCGAAAAGGCGTGACGCTCGGGCCACGATCGCCGTGCTGACAGAAGAGCTTGCTTGAAGTTTGTTGGCGAGGGCCACTGCCACTGGCACGTCGTAGTTTATGACGTAATTACCGCTCAATTGATGCTTTTTCGTAATTAGCCTGTCCTCCAATCAAGACCTCTCAAAGTCGATAAAAAAGGCAATTACATAAGGGTCCCATGGAAACGTTTTTTTCTCGCAGAACTAGCAAAACCGCTCAGAACCAGTCCTAACGCACTACCCAATTTACAGAACGGGCCGGCCAGGTCGTAGCAAAGAGCAGGTTAATTTTCCATCGATTCTCGATCGGAGTATCCCAAAGGACAGTCTTTGGTCCCACCTGCGAAAACGCGATGTCACTGAGCGGCCGCGAGTAGCGACGATGGCGCGGGTATTGTTGAACGAACTCGCTTCCGTCAAGTATCCAACTTGAAGCTCCAAATTTCCGATCACTCCGACTTGCGTGCGTAACCTGTCAATGGACTCGTATTCTGCATCCTTGGGCGATTTCATCCCCCAGAGCCCCGCGCCGTCGATCGAAATCGACAGAACGTACTTTGGACCACTCGGTACGGCACCGACAAGCAGTTGACAAAGTCACGGCTCTCCTTGGATATCGGGACCACCAGAGACTGTACCCGTCACGATCGGACATTTTTTGAAATCCCATACCTTGTCATTGCTAATGTAACACGGGAGCTAACGCTAACAGGAGCCAACTCGACAGGATCTTAGAATGATGTCAATCGAACACGTCGTCCCGCGACTTGACTTCTGACGGGGAAGACAAATTCCGACCACTCACCCGACGTAGTGTAGACATCATGTTTCAGATCACCCAGAAAAGGGTTTCAAGTTGGTTTGCTTGGTGGCGTTGGCCACCAGAAAGAATCGAAGTTAGCCTCTCATGCCAACTACACAGTGCGGGCTCTTCTGCAGGTCTCTCTCTTCGGGTCCGGGGTCACCACTCACGACGAGCTCGCCTTTGTTCATAAATCGCCTTCTTGCTGTACGTCACGGTTGTCCGCTTTTCTGTCGTTTATACTCACTCCCTTTGCATGTCCGGGGTTTCCGGACTCTTAGAAGCCCCTTATTTCTTTGCCCTGAATATTTCGCAGTTGCAATGGGACGAGGATAATCGATTATGCACTGGCTCAGTCAGTATCAGTACTTGCATCTCCGCGATGCCAGAGTAACTGCACCCCTTACTTTTAGTCAGCATCATTCATTCCAACCGGAGCTTTGGTTTCCCGAGTTCCCGCGGACCACTTGGCTTAGCTATTACATACTAGTAGGAGGTAAGTCGCCCTCACTGTTTCCACGAGTGGGCTTCCCCGGACTGACGAATATAAGGGCGACTGCATTGGCATTATTTTCCTAGGGACTGGCGGTTAGAACAATTAACCCCCTTCAAGTCTGCTGCCGCCATATCATAATGTATCATCGCAAAATGATTGCATCAGCGTCGACATGAGACCTTAGGGTTCCGGTTCTCGCCTCTAGTGGAGCATCGGAATTGATCGTTTCCCATTTTACCAGGAGATGTAGTACATAATTGATCGACTCTTCGCGAGAACTTTGAATCATGGAGATGCGCCCACATATCTCTGGGCTTTTCCATCGGGCATACCGGCCATTAAGCTCAAAGCCAAAGTAACTACTGCCGTGCGTCGTCACAGCCGCTTGACTGTATTCCTCGCCTTCGGATCTCATCACACCTCACCCAAGAACTGATGTCAATTAAGCTGTGGGCTGAAACGAGTTTGAAGAAGATTGTCAACTCTGCCCACGTTTCAGATCGTACAGGAACGTGCCGTTCGGGGTTTCCATCCCGCGGAGACGGCTCTCCCGTTCATCTGGGTCGTGTGTACAAGCATTGAACGGTAGACTTTAGCTTTGTTCTTTAGCGCCCTTTCCGAGGCTCGTCGAATGCTTTCGGAGACTGAAGTTATCGCTATCTACACCACCCGGCACTTCGCCGGTATTAAAGGTTTGGTTCGAGTGTAAACAAGCGCCATTTCAATCAGTCTCCAAGCCTGCCAAGGAGGAAACTACATAGCGACGTGGCGTCACCGTGTTCCGCGGAGAGGTATACTACCTTGGCGTTCTTGGGCATCTCGTTGCGCGACTTTGTCTTTGTAGTAGGGAGCTGGAAATGCAATGAACTTTAGTACTGGCTCGCCGTTGGAGAGACTGCTCGACGGTCTGCAACTGCAACCTCTCTTGACTTTGGACCGAAGCAGGAGGTACAGTCACATCTGCATCCAGGTCGGTTCAGGGAGATCAGAAAATTTAACATCGGCCTCTATGACGACGGCCCGCCAACAAGAATGACTTCTGGACGGATTCGATCATTATTATTTGTTGTCTGCTTGCTTAATGGGGCGGATCCGACTCAGCTCCCATTCAATCCCCAAGCCAAGCCTAGCTAAATTTGGGTGGACAGCAGCCATCGTTCCATCAACAGTGACATTAAAATGGAAGCTTCCACATCATGTGGCTACGTACTGTAACGTTGCTGTGCCTCTTTAGCTCATTGTCATCGTGAATGGGAAGGTTGTTCACGTCACGGATAAGTCGGCGTCGTGTAGTTTCCCTCGTTGCTCGTGGCGATGAGGATATCCTTGACTGGTCGATGAGCCTAGGGTCTCGAGGAGAATTAGTTGCAAGCAAAGACTCCTTCCTTTAGAAATCGAAAGAAGGAGCGATGAGATCAATCTCTTGTCAAACATCCAGGGGCATCTATTCACTTGTCGTGATCGGGAAAACATATTCACTCAGCGGTGGCATTACTTAAGTCAAATGCTTCAACCGACGTCGACTTTGGTGGCGACATATTTGCAAGGCGGCCTCGAGGCACTCTTTTTGACTCAGGAACTTTTGGTTGTTAGCGCTATCACATACTTAGGACTGCAGAGCCATAGATCAAACGCTCACCAGTGTTATTTACATGGACGAATGCTCCCTCGCTGCCGAAAGCTTTTAATCAGGTGGGGTTTGTTGGTCTCGAGGACGTTACCTCTGATGGGCTTGCCCCGACGGAAGAGAATTTGTTGCGTTTATATTGGATTGGTGTGGCAATAAAGGAGGTGCAGCAGCAAATCCAGAAACATCCTCGATCGGGCGACAACGGCGCTTGAGCTGGTAAGAACGTAGATCAAACAAAGAGAGTGACAAACAGACAACAGCCTTCGAGGGTGAGATCTGTACCGAGGCAAAAGAGAATTACCGGTTATGTCGGTGATGCGTGTCGTCGTTCCGACGGAAGTCACTAACGAGGGAAAGTTCTGCTGGTGGGCTATATAGTTGTTCAAGCTCATTTGCGGGAGTATACGGATGATATCTGAAGACGTTGCCCTGCCTTCTCAGGGACACAATGTGGCTCGTGATTTCTCGACGCTGCGGGGGGCCGACTTCTTATCGCCATACCTTGCTCATGATCCAGGGCTTGTGGCAGCAGAGATCGGGATAATAAGCGAAAGCTGATGTGTTGTGTGCAGAGATTTAGATGGCCCGTAGGCGGGGCTTAAGCGGAAGCGGGCCACATGAAGTATCATGACCGTCTTGACCGTCTGCGCAACAGCTGGTTAGCTATCGTGGGCCAATGGGAGTGGACGAAAATAGTCTGGTGATCTCGGAGTGAGCGAATATAGCGAGTTGTTCCAAGAAGGGGAGCAGGGTCGGATAAGGGCTCTACGGTGAGAACGAAAATGTTGCGCCGGTGAGAGTACTGAGGGTAACGTTACGAAAAGGGCGTTCCGGCATGGAAAAAAAATGCAACGTGTCGCTGAGAGGATGCTACGGTGGCAGCGACGGACGCAACTACATTATTGCAGGGTACAAAGACGCGGACGAGATTGAGTGCATTGTGGGGGTATGAAGATGTAAACGAACTCGACTGATCGGAGGTAATGGCAGCTAGCAGAGAGGGTCGAGGGGGAGACTGGGGGGAGTACGGAGGAGGGAGAGTGGAAGCAATGATCGGGTGTGGCACTGCCAGTGGGAGCAAGAATCTGATTCAGGACGAGGGTCGTTATGGGCCGTCGCCGACTTGAACGCGTGACGTCGGTTAGATAAGGATTGGAAAATAAATATAAATAAATAAAATAAAATAAATAAATGGTTAAAAAATAAATAAGTGAAACGGAGTTAGCCGAGAAGTTATTCGCAATTGGAGATTTGGTGAGTTATGTACCCGTTGTCTTTTGACCACGACCATTCCCTCTCCCCCCCTCGCATGGTCCTTTGAGTGCCCTGCTCCCCTTTCCTCCCCTCCTTCTTTCCGACCAAGCCTCGCCGCAACCAAGGATACCGCTTGTGGTACGTTACGCAAAACTCATGTTTCCACTCCGTCTCATCTCCCTTCCAGATCTCGCGACCCTTGCCGGCTTCTACCTTTCCGCTCTCGATACCCTTCGCCTCAAAGGACCAATCAGTAGTACGCTTGAGCTCGGCTCGCTGCTCTGATTTTCTGCACATTCTCCTCCTGTTATCCTCCTACACACCAAAAGGGCCTTCGCTGAATTCGTTCGCGTACCTTTTCAGTCACCCCTTGTAAAACTCTATCGTCCTTATCTTCTCTAATTTTCGAGTCAGGATCCTCGTCTCCATAGTCCGTTATCGTCTGTGTACTCTCCCTTCACTGTAGATTCAGATTCACCATGGTCGTGTCCCTTCCGGTCGTCTCCGCTTCTTCCGACGGTCAGTCTCCACCCTCCGACGATGGCTCTGCATCCCCGCAAACCCCAGTTTCTCCTCCAAATACCCAACCGATGGCACTCCCTCAGCCGTCCGATTCACAAAATACCTCACAGCCTCAATCACCCTCCTCCAATCATGCCGCTACTCAGTCAAAGAGGAAACCTAGCCGTCGCGCCAATACTGCCGAGCGACGTGCGACCCATAATGCAGTTGAAAGGCAGCGTAGGGAAACCTTAAACGGCCGATTCTTGGCAAGTTCCATTTCTGACCACACTTCCCTTTGATCGATTAAATGGCGGTTCAGGACCTTGCCGCTTTGCTTCCAAATCTCTCCCAGATCCGCCGGCCATCCAAGTCTGCTATCGTCAACTCTTCTATCGCCCACATGCACGCCTCGCGTCGCCACCGCCTGCTCGCCTCGCGTGAACTACGTATACTCAAACTTGAGTCTGATGCGCTTCGCCGGGAACTCAACGAATGGCGTGACCGGGCGGGTCTTCCTCGTGTCGACGAGCCTGTTAGAGGAGACGGGTTTACCATGGTCCTCAGTGGTGAAATCGAAGTTCTCGCTACCGCCATCGCGGAGGAGGAAGATGAGGCACAAGGCCAATTCGATGGTTTTGAAGAAGGGGAGGAAGAATTATCTGGGCCAATGCCGGGAATCATGGACGAGGGTGAGGACCCCATGGCCGCTGACCCCCTCATGAACGGTGGTGTTTTTGGACACAACGTCACTGCAGGCAGTACGAACTCCGTTGATATGGAGATGGCACGAATGATTCCTCGAGCCCAGCCAACATCACATGGTGGTCCGGTGATCGCACAGATGCCACCATCTGTCTCTTTCAAGAACCCAGCAATGCCTGCCCTCTACGAACCCCAGGTTGGCTCACATTTCTCAGGCACTTCCCATATCGGACCACATGGCATTGCTACGCCTGAGGCTGACAAAGTTTCTGCCTGGGCCACGAACATGTACTCAGGCTACGACGCTCAACTCCAACTTCAAGCACAACGATCTATGATCACCCCTCCGAACAACGCCCACGCTGTATCTCAGTCACCATCTTCCGCGTCGGCTGCTGGCTACACCGATTACACCTATCTTGCCAACCTCAAGCGCCAGCAATTTTTGGCCCTTCAACACCAGCATGGTGCGATGGCGTACGCCGTCGATGGAGATGATGCGTCTTCCGTTGGCTCAAGCCAGAGCGGAAGGGAGAGAAGCGGCAGTGGCTCCGCCGGCAGTGGATTTGGCTCCCCGCCTCGTGGCACCACTTCATCAGGCAGTTATGAACTATCAAACGCGATATCCGACTTTACCATGGCGAGAAGGATGGGCACCGCTGGACTCCACATCAATACCGCTATGTCTGGCTCATGGAGTGGGAGGGGAGAGGAGGGGATGAATGGGATGGTTATGAAACAAGCCATGAACTCTCCAATGCACGTGGTTCCCAACGGTGGTGGATATGGCATCATGCTGTGAAGGGATTCGTCGTACGTTCTACTTTTTTTGGCGCCCCTTCGTCGATGGCCATGTGTTGCACATATCTAGCTCTTTGCCACTTCTGGCTCTTGGACTTTGGCGCGGGGTCTGTGGCCTCGCCCTCTTGTCATATCCGTTGGTTCTCTCTTGTACGTGCCTTGTTTTGGATGGTGGTACAGTCCCTCCCGATCGTCTCTTGTTCCCGTTCTCTTTCCACGCTCCCCAAAGTTATACCTATAGCTGTCGCTGGTTACAAACTCCAGCCCTCCGCTTGCCTCGTCGTTTGTCGCCGTTTGTCCTCCCACTCTTAGCCTAATTACCGCGAGGTATCGTTGTACTAACACTCTTTTGCGTCTCCATGTCTTTGTCTGTGTGTTGAGCTGGTTAGATGCAAAAACACAAGACCTTGCCACTCCTTTTGTTACCCTTCCTCCCCTTGTTATTCATATGCGGGCTGTCAATTGATTGTTGTGATGACTTGGACTCCCTGCATCATTCCATGTAGTTCCTAACAAATTATTACCAATAAAAGCATTATAATCTAGAAATAATCCTTATATAGTGTACATACTGTCAACCAGGGTGGTGAACTGATTAACATTGTTATATGGCGCTATTGGCACTGGTCATGTGAGGGGATCCTCGTTCCTCGGGAACAATGGCTAAGATACGTAGCGCCAGGGCAGAGGTGAGAAGGGAGGAGCAGAAGCGCCCATTTACGTGGCGGTTCAGACAAGGATATGTCGGTCGTCGTGGCGGCGGAGCCTGGCGGTGTTGTCATGATAAGATGGCGGACGGATTGATGGCGACCCGTTGATCAAGTGGCTGAATGCGAACCCTACGCGGACTGGTCGTCGCTCCGGGTATCGAGAGCGTCAGGATGGCGTGATTGACAAGTCTTCTTGTTCTTGCTTCTGTCCTGGATCGCAGTCTCCCAGGCAGTCTCGTCGGTCCGTGCTACTGTCACAAGGAGGTAATGGAGATCGGACTAGGACACATACCCGTCCATATACATATAGACACACCTTGAAAAAAGCTCTCCTTGGGGACAGGATATGGAATGTTGCGTTTGAGCCATCGAGTTGCCGCTTGCTCCATGGGGCGCGCTTCTGGGAAGCATGCACTGCTGTCTCAGCACGCACACCGCGATAACGAACCACCAACCGCGTCCCTTCAATCTTCCAGTGGGGTCGTCTTTGTCCTTGGGTCATACATGCTTATCTCGATTACGCACCGAGCAAGATACATGCTTGCCGTGCGCATTGCACCCTCCTTCTCGTGGGGCCATTGCCCTCAAAGGATCCCACGCCATGTCAAGACGACCTGTGTGTTCGACGAGTGGGGTTCGAGAAGGAGGGGATGTTCCAGAAAGGAACATAAAGGTACCGTCGTCAGGGTTCGCCGGAGCGTTTGAGCCAAGCGTTCTGTTGATATTTGATTCTCATCGTTACGATGTGCGTCGCTTGCTGCATGGGCTATGTTGTTACCAGACACGCTAGCGTGATCGACGACGGTGGCGGTCCCTTGGGTGGTACGTACCATCTCTACTTCCAAGGGATGAACACTGATCTAAGAACGAGGAAGCATGATGGAGAACAAAGTCTAGGGGCAGTGTCGTTGACTTGGGAAGATATGGGTGAGAAAAAAGGTCATGCAGTAATCGAAGAAAGATAGGTCCGGGATGTCGGTGCCTCCTATGATTGCCAGGCGAGTGCCAGCTGGCGGTTTTGCACAGCCGGCGTGACAGCATTTTCCGAAAGGATTGTACTTTAATGGTATCATGCATGCGCCAGTGGTTCAGGCTGGCGAGGCTGCCTTGAAGGTGATGGCACGTGTAATAATTCTTACTGGCACTCGCGCGTCAGCCGGGTTGAAGAGGTTAGAGTTACCTTGTAACGGCGGGTAAAAGCCTCTGAATGAACCCCAATTTGGAGATGACCATGTAGACTGTGAGGTCTTTATTCTTTCTGCGCTTTCGGATAAGCAGGGAGAAGGGTAAGTACATGAGGGGGGGGGGGTGCCATTGTCTTGGCATGTAAACCCTACCACTCAGTGGCAGATGTCACTCCAGAGTCCAGGGTTTGGGTATCAAGCGGGAGAGTGGGGTAAAGCTGCTGGATGGGGAAAATCGGAGTCATAGAGCTTTCCGGCGGATCGATGTTCTGATTGCGCCGGTGAAACGTTGAGGACAGGAGAGGGTGTCTGTAATTTTAAGGTTTTCGCAGACCGTTAGACTATACCTTGTTTGGTTTGTTGCGATAGACTGCTGCCAATGTGGCGTGAGTCTAAGTTAGACTATGTCTACACCGAAGGGAGGTAAACACGCTGTATCATGTTCAGTATCCTTGTCAATGAACGGCATTGATTTTACGACAATGGCACTGCTTACAGCTATCCAGCCTGCAGGGTTCTTCTTACATCACACATTGGGTAGTTGACAAAATACTCTATCTAAGTACAATCGAGTAGTGAACACAATGATGCCATCCTGCTAAAAGCAATCCAAGACCAACATTCTAAGTACTGGAAAAGTCAGAAGTGCAAAACTTCTAACTTGCGAACACATACGAGACTACTACATAAGCACATGTCATCCAATTTCAATGGGATGCATCCACCCATAGACATCCACTAGAACTCACCGAAAACACGCTGTAGGCGCTTTGATGGTCAAAATTAAACATGGCATAGATGGTGGACTATGCATATGGCGGTTTTGGAATAAGAGAAGTTGTACGCGTCGGGGTCACGTGACCTATATCACTTCCACGTTCAAGTTGCCGTTCAATCTCTTGATCAGCTTAAACTGTTGTGTGATTTCTCAACATTCTCAACACACCTACTATTACATAGTGGCCTGACGGTGAAAACCAGTGACAACAGCAGGTCATCGATTATCAATTTTCACCGACTTTGTTCTTTAACGCCGTTCGCGCACGGTACCCCTTTAGAATCGAAATTTGTTCCAGCCAGTGAAGTCGAAAAGGTATTCTTGATCGGGATTGGCAGGCGTGCGAACGCTAAAAATCGGAGGGAGTTTCGCAAACGAAGCCGCACCCAACGGTTCAATACAGCTCACCAATCGATCGGGCCATTGCGGCTGCGTGCAGTGGTATTATTATCCGGCTACGACAACCGACCTGCCCCGTCCTGGCTTCATCAGTGAGACCGCTACCCGAGACGATGTCCACAGAGATGTCCAGAAACACCCCGCGCCGGATAGCAGTTCTCATCTCCGGTTCAGGTGTGCACATCCAGTCCCCCTTTCCTTGTCTGCAGTGCTCAAGCGTGTTCACACAAAAGGTACGAACCTACAGGCGCTTATCGACGCTTGCAACACCCCGCGCCTCCCGCATGCCCAGATCGTACTCGTCCTCTCCAATCGCAAGGCCGCGTACGGGCTCACTCGTGCCGCCACAGCTGACCCTCCAATTTCGACCGCCTATCTTGGACTCCCACTGTTCCTGCGTGACAACCCAGGTGCGACACGGGCCGACTATGATCTGGAAGTTGCCAGGGAGGTGCTCAAGGTGCGTCCTGACGTGGTGGTCCTCGCGGGTTGGATGCACATCGTCAGCGAAGGATTCTTGGAAGTGATGCGCGGCGTGCGGGCGTTGCCGCCACTGAGGGAGCGTGTAGATAAGGATAAGGAAGTCGAGCTGCGTGTCACGCGTGAAATCCCAGTGATCAACATCCACCCTGCGTTGCCCGGCCAGTTCGACGGAGCGAATGCAATGGAACGTGGGTTCGAGGCATTCCAGCGAGGAGAGGTGGACAGGCTTGGGGTCATGGCTCATCGCGTCATCGCAGAGGTGGACCGTGGCGCGTCAGTAATCGTGAGAGACGTCGAGGTGCACAAGGGGGAGGACCTGAAGAACGACTACGAGCCGAGGATGCATCGGACTGAATGGGAGGTCATCGTCGAGGCGACTAAGTTGGTGCTGGACGAAGTCAAACCCATGAGCGACTGTTAGCTTGTGGGAGGTGATCTAGGATGGGGACAAAAGTGATTTGTGCACCAGGTACGTTTGAATGCATTCACATGTGGGTGATTGTAAACTAATTCTACATTATTTAGCAATGGCCTTAAGCTATCCCTATAGTTACTGTTGTAATGAAGATGGTAAAGCTGCACAAAAATAAAGACAACGATGTACTCTAGAAAGGGAATCGCAGTGGAGCAGTATTAGCCTCGTCGTTCGTCCGCGGAGGAAACTGATCACTGTATGAGGACAGCAGATCAACAAACTGAACAACTAAGTTGCCAGAGGAGAGAAACGTGCCTTAAAGGTACATCACGAATAGATCCCAACGACCGTGGTACGCGGCGGTGATGAGGTGGAGGTGCCAATGCAGCAGGATAGCGGCTGGGAACCGAGACGTGACTCTCCTCGGAATACAACTCTTCGTCTTCGGGCCAAAACCTGTCTAGAATTTTTGTGCCTATTGAGGGCTGGCGAAAGGGAGCGTAGACGAGCACGCGGTGATTGCACGTCAACATCTCTGCCTCACACTCGAGGTCAAGATGACTCACGGTGATGTGGAGAGGCGTTTCAGATGGCAAGTCGATGGTCACGTCTGCCATGGACAAGGGATCCGCCACCTCTGACGCTGGAGTACAGCCGGGTGAGGCCGAAGAAGACGAGGAAGAACGGGAAAAGATTGTCGAATGGCGTTTTAGTGTAAGACTAAAAGGGATGGAGGACCTCTTCTTGACGAAAGGGCGCATGGTGAGGGGGACCTTCACTAGCGGGGACGAGTTGATGCGCGCCTTTAAGTCGTGCCGAAACGTCACGAGGCCAGAGGGTGTGATAAATGGAACAGGCGGCGGGGGCATGGCGTTGTTGAGTGGTTTAGGAGAGGTAATACGTGTGTCGCCTAAACGCACTCCCAGCCGTGTCTTATATTCGATGATAGTGGTCCAAGCCATGTTGTAGTGGTCGTAGCACAGAATGTGGAAAGTGGAGGAGCGAGAGCAAGCGGTAGCTTTTTGTGCCAAAGTGGTAATGAGTGGCATCGTGCATCCGGAAGAATGCGAATGTGTGGAACTCTATGAGTTGAACATGGATCGTTTTGGTAATGATTCCTAAGGTGCGGAGTCTAGGTAGCTCGAAGAAGGGTGTGATAGTGACTGGACCAGGGTCTTGTCGCAATTTCCGAGACAACGCGGCGACCGGCGCTTCTATTTCATGTACAGCATTGACGGAAGGCGTGCTGCAAGCGATATACCTGTGAGATTCTAAAGTTGCTTTATTGAGAGGTCCGGTGCGGTCGCTCACCGGGTCGAGAGAGTCCGTTCCTAAGAACCCGAAAGCCCAGCCATACTTTCGAACCACCGGACGAGGGCCGCAACCTTGCTCACAACAGCATCGCTTTGCCCCAGGCGCAGATCGGGTCGGAGTCTATTGTCTTGATGTGTATAGGGCATTGTTCGATAACAAATCTCAGTGATGGGCCTATTGTATGGGGACGCAGTTAATGTGATGGTACTGCCCGTTTCCCAGGTGGCTATAAGGTCTACCAATAACCACAAACGTGCATCAGAACATGTGAATTGGAGAGGAATCACATGGAAAAGATAACGTGCTCTCAAAATATGCAATGTCACCTCGTTTTAGCACTGGAGAGGCTCCAAGCCCACCCCAGGCGTCTGCGGTGTCTCTCCAAGCTGTCAGTTTACAAACCGAACCTTGGTCGTCGGCAAGAATAAGTTTCAGGACGGAGACTTCTTGACCTGCATCGGAGCCTTTCTTTACACGGATGGTATCGGGACCTTGAACCTCGAGGGCAGCGAGAAGCATGTTGACTTTACGAGATCCTCTGCCCGATTTGGCGGCAATGTAGAGGGACGACAGGGGAGTGACCTTGTGTAAGCTAAATTGGAAGTTTGGGAAACGAGCTATGGAGGAGGCGTCGGAATACTCGACGGAGGTACCTGTTCCCTGCGTCTCATAGGTTCCTTGAGGGAGTGATCCGGAAGGTCGGAGGAAGGAGGGGGCACCGGTGACGTTTGCAGCGGGAGTGGGAGGCCAGGTGACAAAAGTTGTTCCGTCTGCGCCGTATCAAGGTTCTGGACGCGGATCCTCGTAGACCGGAGAGGACATACCAGGACGGTCGCCACAGTCAGCGTCTTGCTGGGACCCGAGGACATGATCTGGTTCTGGCTCTTGAGAGTCCGAGAAGGAGTCAAAGATGACATTCTGGTAGAGAAGGGAGATGCGGTGGCTGGCGGCGTCGAGCGTTGCGGGTGGGTAGAGGACTAGCAGGGACTGCGAATGCTGTGCGATCGAGGAGGATTCTTGGAACGTCTGCCAAACGTAGCCATTCGGATCCGTGTCCAAGTCCGCGGGGGACGGGGCACCGAGAAATACACGAAAGTGAACCATTACTAGCATTACTTGTAAACTTCGACTCGTCCTCCTCATATCGCGATCACGTGGCTGACACACCCACACGCGTGACATGACATGTTCGAGACAGTCGCGCATTTCCATCTTGTCCAGCCTTTAAACTCTCTCTGACACTATAGCGCAAGCAGCGCACCTTCACGACACCACATAATGTCCGCGTTTCTCGACCTGTATGAGCCGCTCGACATCATAGGCAACGGTTCGTTCGGCATCATTCGCAAAGTTCGCAGAAAGTCAGATGGCTTGGTCGGTCCACCTACTCTGCCACTGGCGTTTCACTTTGTCTCACCAGGTGTCCCTCTAGATATTCGCGAGAAAAGAACTTAACTTTGATCGCATGAGCGACCGTGACAGGAAGCAAATTGTCGCCGAAGTGTATGTCTGCTTAGTTGTTCATTTTCCTCTACTTATCTGTTCATCCGTAGAAATATCCTCAAAGACCTAGATCACGAACACATAGTACGGTATCACGACCGATACGTTGACAGAGACGCCGGCATTCTTTATATTCTCATGGAGTACTGCGGTGGTGGTGACCTTTCCGGCGTCATCAAACAAGCACAGAAACACAATAGGCCCGTTCCGGAAGATACCATTTGGAACTATTTCATGCAGATATTATTGGCTTTGCAACATTGTCATCATCCACCGAACCCAGATCTAGATGGCAAAGAAAGACGACCCCAGATCCTGCATCGTGATCTAAAACCGGATAATGGTGCGTGTCCTGTCGGGTTTTGCAACTTCGCTGACATTTCACTGACCATCTATTCGGTGTTCATCTTCAGTGTTCCTTGACGAAAACAACTCTGTCAAGCTCGGCGACTTCGGTTTGTCGAAAGCTCTCCCGCAGGCGAGCTTTGCCAACACTTATGTCGGGGTACGCGTCGTGACTTCTTCTCCTTGTTCAACCTTGACACAAACCTGGTGGCACCAGACACCGTACTACATGTCACCGGAGCTCATGCAAGAAAAAGCTTACGACTCAAAATCGGACATTTGGTCTCTCGGATGTCTCATATACGAGCTCTGCGCCCTCAAACCTCCGTTTCATGAAGCAAAGACGCATGCCGAGCTAAGCATATTTATAAGGTGTGTTCGTTTAAACGTCACTCTTGAATTGTTGTAAATCAAATATCAGAAATGGACGCATACCACCTTTACCGAGAGGTTACAGCCAGACGCTTTCTGGTGTTATCAAAGCAATGTTGAATCTGAACGTGAGTCGAGTCACCCCTTGTCGCGTTGTCGTGCGCCTTAATCGTCGGACATCGTTTGTCTGCTAGCCGGCTATGAGACCTTCGGCCGCACAGCTCCTCCAACATGAACGGTTAGCACTCATCACCAAAGTCGTCGAGGCGGAAAAGATGTTGGTCTCTCCCACTTTCTTTCGTATTACATGTTAAAGCCACTGAATGACGATAGGCTTTCAACGGTGAAAACGCACAAGTCCGCCGTCATCGCAAAGGAACGCGAAATTTCTGCCAGGGAGGCTGCGCTGGCCGAGCGAGAAGCAAAGTTCACTGCCCTAGTGGTCGAAAAGGACGCGGAAATCCTCCGTTTGCATAACCTTGTCTCGACCGCTCAATCTCAGCTCGACGTACGGATACGGGAAGCGATAAGCAAGCGGGAAGAAGAACTGCGTTTGGCTATAAAGAAGCGCGAGGAGGAGGTCGCTGCTGCGATGGCCAGACGTGAGGAGGAAATTTTGTCCGCAGTACGGCAACGAGAACAAGAGATATTCGATGCATGGCGAGGGCGGGAGGAACAAATAAAAACGGAGGCGGAGGCAATGATCGCGGAGAGGATGCAATGGATAGCCGCGAAGGAGGCCGATTTAGAGGCGAAGCAGAAAGTGGATCCGCTCGTCCAGACGACGGAAGAGCGAGGTCACGTACGCGAAAAACGTGTCACCAACGCCTCCTCGAACATGGCTACGCCAGTCAATCGTAACGTCGCAAGGCCGTTGCAGGACTATATGCTCTCCGCCATGAAAGGCGTGGTCCTCACGCAGACTGGTCAACCACTCGCGACTCCTACCCCGGCTGAGCTCGCGAATCTCTTCGTGAACTCACCCAAGGTTGGCCTCGACTTTGCCAAGATATTTGATTTCGAGTCAGAGCCGGAGGATGACAACAGCGACTCGGACGAAGAAGCGGTGCCACCTTCACCTACTGTCCGGGAACGGCCATTGTTAGCTTCAGTGCAAAGGCCGTCACGCAAAAGTACACTCCCCGCTTCTGCCTCGGACCCCACAGGACTGATCTCACGTGTACGCACGACCAAGTCGACCAAGGCGAAATCGGACGGGGATTCAGAAGGGGCCGCCGCACCGTCAAACAAGCCCTCGATCCCAGTGCGCCCCGCCGTGTACGACCTCTCAGATGAGGAGAACCTCCCAAGCCCATTCCTCCGACGGGTGGAGCGCGAACGATCGGGACTACCCAACAGTGGGACATTCAAGTCGAAACGACCGAGCACGGGAAACCTATTAAGGGCTGTTGCGGCTGCAAACTCAGCTGCGGGGGTGAAACCGGGGAGGAATGCCTCCAAGGCATTGGGGTCAAAGCTGTCGTCGCCGTCGTCTCTTGGGGGTGCGAGGCCATCATTGACGAACCCGAGAAAGGTGTTATCACGATCATGAAATGAGATGTATTGGTTTATTCTATCACCCAGATTGTTTTCACGTTACAAATGATTGTCAATGCAATACAACGGTGCGGCAGGACACGTTGCTCACACAGCAAGGCTACCAATAAGTAGGGAGATATTACAAACGTGGATTGGAAGAATATATTGGTTACCTACGTTTCGGAAACTGGCACCCATGACGATAGTTTTGTAGTCGTGTTGCTTGAAGTAATTGAAGACCTTCACGGACTGAACTCCAGGATCGTCGTCACCCTCGTAGTCCTTTCCGGTCACTTTTTTATTACCAATCAAGAATCTACGTGAATGGTGGGTGAGTGCGTTCTCGTGGATGAGATGAAGTGTAAACGCACGCGTCCAACAAAGGGAGATGAGCGTGACACCAGCCTCGGCACACGCGACGGCCTGGGCAAAGCCAAACATGAGTGTCAAGTTGCAGTGGATGCCGTCCGATTGTTCAAGCTCTCTGGCAGCTTGAATGCCTTCCCATGTAGATGCGATCTTGATGAGGACGTGCTCTTTGTTGATTCCGACGGACTCGTAGAGTGCGATGATTTCCCTTACCTAAAAAGCGAATGTCACTGACGACGACGAATGAGTACATGTTTGGGGAACACTGCTATCATTCACCCCCTTTTTTCTTTGTCGCTTCCTGATTGAAAGAAAGACAAGCATTATGATCAACCTCTGTGGAAACTCTGCCAGGGATGATGTCCAAAATCTCTTTCCAAATTCGACCAGCTGTCGGCGTCGCGGAAAGTTTTAGACAAAGCATCCACATCGCACATATAATAGACTCACGAGGCGATCCATGGCCAAGCACGCCTGGTCATGAAGGCTTCCGCCCTTGTTTTTGCCGTACTTGATCACGATGTCTATCGAGTGGGCATATTGAGGTTTGTTCACCGCAGCGAGGAGCAAGGTTGGGTTTGTCGTGGCATCCTTGAAACGAAGATTTCTCCCACTACCAATAGGTAGTGGGTATTGGTAATCATGGACCACACCTCAGGCTGAGGAACCTCACCCCATTCATGCATTTTAGATCGATCTCTAACCCATCTCCTGGTCAGTTAGTGCGTTCCACAGATCCCGCCCTTCAATTTGCTTGACTGTATATGAAACTCCAGAGCACTTTACATAAATTGAACTCCAGAATACCGGCGTCGAATAGCCCTTTTCATGGTCCCGCGGGCGCTTGGCAATCTGAATCAGCCTCTTGTTGAGTCTGCACGAGAATTCGTCGCTCCAATGTGGATCTGCATGGATTCAATCTCTTAGTTCGAATCTTATTTTCGTTCAAGTGATGTACCTTGTTTCAAGTTTCCTGTGTCTTCGACATGACGCACTAGGTAAGAAACCGTGGTATCCCCGTGTTGCATGCTACCACAAGCTGTACGACTGCTGCTCACTTCATGTCAGGTAATTCTATCTCCTTGCACGTTGTGCCATGATCGCACTGTTATTTCGTTGCTTTCTCCCCATACCATTTCTCCTCGACTCGTGTCTCGCCTCCCTGCAGCTGATCCCACAGTTGAATCCCCAGGTGACATCATATTCACACTGATTTTGTCTTTGACTGAATGGTCCCCAGTCGTACCATGGGAATTATCTGCGTGGCGTAGCCTCCATAAAAACCTTATGGCCCCATTCACAGGACTCCTTACATTGTTCTTCGATATAAGACGCTTTACACTTCTCGTACTCGACTTCTTTCTCCTGCTTCAGTCCACCTGGAACAACAGGCAACTAGGGCCTGATGCCGTCTACCCGCTGCCAAGCATCAGGGGCAGTCTGCGCGTCTAGCGAAATTGATCCTGGATCACAGTAAGAAATGATTCATCGCTCCAGTTCCACTTTCAACCCCATCCCCGCAAAGCCTAGAACCCCCCTGCATCACATTGATAGACTTGGACAATGTCCTTCCCTACATGATCCACAACGGAAATGAGACTCAGTTCGACCTTGGTGGTCTCGTGTGGATTCCGATGTTCATCCATATTGCTCGCACGTTCATTCTCTACGAGTAAAACCTGGACCTGGAGAGGTCATGGTGTGACCTGACGATGATGCGGGGTTCCTGTGTAACCACCATCATTTTGACGTTCTGCACAGGAGCTGCGCTCTTTGGAAACAGGATTCCTACTCTTGCTCGGCGATCGAATACGTCTACATACATGATACACAGGGACCCGTGGTGCTTCTAGACCAACACTTTTCTGTCATCCTGAATGGCACTTTAAGAAAGTGTTGTCGAGGCAATTGTAGAGAGCGGTTTCAACCTTTCTTACCTAAATTCTGTGCGTAAATCGCTCCCAGTGAAACATTGTAAAGATTCATTGGAAGAGCTCGTGGAAGCCTTATGGCACCCAACCTGTGACTGTGCACCTTGGTTATGCGCCTCGGTGCTTCCCAGATCAATGTCAACTCTATCTTTCCTAGTGCTGCGTGCCATTCGACCACTACTTCCTTGCACGAAGTCCAGTGCATCGATGCTCCCTGAACCCTGGTGTACCCGGGAGTTGGCTCTTCTGTGGGTTATGATGCAATATTCTCCAGATATCCCCACCAAATGATAGACAGTAGATGATGATCTCTGCACGTATCACTTGTGTTGCCACTGTTTTGCTCACCATTTCACTTTGATTACCGGTACTGGTCATTTCTTGTTCCTCCTTTTCGCTGTTGTCCTAGCAATATGCTTTGAGCCGCTCTATAAGTATCCGAATCGTCATGAAAGGAAAAAAAGTGCTGTCTTGCGGCTTTCTGTGTGCTTTGTATGGAAATCATAAACATTACCACTCGATCAAAGAGATCATGAAGTCGTCTTTATGACTTGAGAGAAGCCACTGTAGCATCTCCAACTCGGATTCCATCCGCTCTTGCTTCAACGCTGCACCATCGACTCTGAATAACAGAACGGAGCTCAATGTCCACGTTTATGTCATTGCACGCTATCATACACGCTCAGTACCCACTACGCCCACTTTCCCCACTCACTGATTCGACCCCTTTGCCACATCCCGCTCAATCTCGCTAATCAACGCCATCGGATTCGGCTCCCGCACCAGAAAATCCTGTCGCAAACAAGAATCAGCGTTGATCGCTACACCTCCAATCCTGCTCGGACACACCTTGAGCGAATCCATGTCGCCCCGACTCCCGCGAATAAGATCTTGTCGCGGTACAGCTTCCCTAGCTTGTGATCCAACGGCGCCTTTTTTAACACAGTGGCGTACATGTCCGCAGCGAACACGAGCGAGTAGGTGTACCTTGTGCGCCCCGACATGGTCAACAAGAGAGAGGAGAGAACCACCCGGGAACGAGAGACTCACCATAGTACCCCGCATCGTACCCACCGACGATGTGTCCAAACGTGCCATGTCCAGGCTTGTCACCCCCTGTTGGAGGAAAAGCGCGACGACTGGACACGACGAACGACGGGAGCGTCGCAGTACGGGTTAGAATTTCGACACCGTGTATTAGTAAGCTTGTGACTACGAACGCTAAATGTCCTAACACCCCCTTTGACGACTGAAATCTTCTCCCTCAGTTCGTTCCAGAGTTTGGTATAGTCCATGTTCACGTCCAGGGTGTTGTTGTGCACTGACAGATCAAAGTTGGCAAAGAAGAGGTAGAACAGCCCCACGGTGACGTAACGGCTGCATCAATCGTTTAGGGTGAGTTGCACAAGGGCAAGATGGGGATGTCCGACTCACCTCTTGACGATCTTGGCAATCAAGTCGTCTGACAAAGGCTCTTGGGTTTTATAATGGCTTGACATCTTTTTCAGCACCTCGGGGTCCAAACACCTGAGACGCGACAACTACTCAGTCACGGTGTCCTAATGGTTTTGAAACTAACACGATGACTGACCAGTTCTCCAGCATCTGCGATGGTGCCCCCACGAAATCGCGAAAATCTCGTCCGACTCAGTAACCCATGGAACACATGTCACATGAGTGCTGGTCGCTCTGGCGTCGCTTTCGCCAGGTTGGTCACCATGGCCGCCAACGGGTAGTGTCGTTTCCATTTGGGAGCTCGAGAAGTCCACACACCGCGGCATGCGAGTATTTGCCATCTACAATGTGGGAACGTGAGGCACAGACGATAGACCGTAACGATGTCGTACCGCGAGGGAAGAGGTCAAGATGGTAGTACCCGATGAAACCCGATTCATCCTTTGCGTCTTTTTCCCTGACCGGAAACTGTTGCACCTCTGCGATGGATTTTAGTCAACCACACCATGGAGGCTAAGGAATCACCGTGCCAGACATCCCGTGCATCGCCCGTGAACTCTACGAATTTGACTCTAAGGAGGTCCTGGTATATATTGAGGATAGCAGGGACGATGACAGACACCGGGAAGTATTCCTTGACGGGGGAGTCGTCGAGATCCAAGTTGCAACTTGCGCTCCACGAAAGAGGCGGTCATAATATCTGGCGGGGTTACGATGAGATAAGAGACCAAGGAACGAATCCGATTGGTGTACCTGTAATCCCAAATGTAATAGGTATCGTCAAATAGCAAGCCGCGTTTGAGATGCTCCTCCTTTTTAAGCGCAAGAAGCGTGGCACGTGCTTGGATGCCAAGTGGGCTCTTGAAATCGTCCAAAAGCTAGGCACACATGAGGGATACACGAAGGGAACATGACCATCGACAAACCTTCTTTGCATTCGTTGCACTTTCAACCATCTTGACCTCCGTGATGTAATCTGCCCAAGAATCGTACTGCAAGATCTCAGTGATCTGCCTGCGTAGATGAAGGGCGGTATCCGAGTATCCGATGTTGTTGGCAAGTCTGTTGTCGTAGGCCTACCGAGCTACTTCGCGCATTTTCGGGTCGTTGGCGTATTTGAGCTATGTAGGCCATACCGTCAGATCGGCGATATGGGTCGACGGGAAGGATACTCACAAGGGGGAAGATATCGTGTGTCCTGAATGTGACCTCGTACAACACCTTGTCACCCTCCGTACGTTGGGTATATCCGGATATCACGTCGTCTGGGACACCGTCGAGTTGTTTGCATGTAAACGCGATACGGCCCTGCCATGAAAGTCAGATCGATCGATGTGGGAAAACAAACAACAGCGCACTCACACTCCTCGTTAAAGTTTTGCTACGCGAGGACGCATGCTTCAACGACCACCGATGATACCCACACAAAAAGTACATACCGTAAACTTGAGACAGGCATCCGAGAGGTCGTCCTTCAACCGCTTCAACAGCTCCTTTTCCTCCTTCTTCTCGAGCGCCAAACCTGTACGCTTCCCATCCAGCAACATCTTATCGACGAGCCGCTTCTGCTCTGCGCTCAATGCGTCCCAGGCACCCGTCTTGTGCAGGTTGGCCGCGGTGACCTTGCCTTGTACACATTCTCGCGCATCGACGCCTCGTTGGCGTACTCGCGCGTGCGCTCCTCGGATTTGGTAGAGGCGTCGCGGAGGACTTCGACACGTTTTGGTAGAACCCGAGCGGCTCGATGGCAATGTTTTGTCGAACTCGTCAATACAGCAGACATCCCCATCACTCAACACAAGTACACCACTGAACATGTTATTAGCTACGAAGAATGGGGATGCCCTAATGCCAACTTGCCTTTCGAGAACAAGTTGTTTCGAGTCTGGATCTCGAGTCACGTAGGCAGTGAGACCGACAACGGATGAACCTTTGCCAGACGTATACACTCCGAGGCGCAATTTTGTGAACGTACTAGGAGAACCGTCAGGCCCCCGCTTTACAGCGATCGCTTCCGGGGATCGTACACAAACACGGATGGCAGGTACCAAGGGCTGTCGTAAAGGCATCCATCAGCACAGCCCCTCGTGACGCGACGACCGCTTCCAACTCACCGATAAGACTTTGAGGGTGTTGCTCCGTACCTTGTCCCTGTTGCCACGCTGGACGAGTGGATGCCGACGAGCAGACTGTTTGAATCCACCACGTGCATCGACTCGAGGAATTCCGAGTCGCGACAGAGTTGTTCCATGAGTAGCGTGCGCTTCTCTGGCCCGAACTTGAGCATCTTTCCATGGTTGATCCAGTTGAGGTGTCCTTGAGTACCGCGGGTTCACTTTTTCTTCCGGGTACTCTCGCCCTACGGTGCTGCCCTTGAGATCGTACATCTCATGAACGTCCTTGTGTGGCGGGAAGAGGTTGTTCATGATCACAAAGTGAATCTTTCGGCCCCTTGGGGAGCTTGACACGGTGTAAACCGTAAAAGTGGGATAAAGGTGTGTGGGGATTGTTCTTGATGTGCACATGGTATTCCTTGAGTATCGAGAGCAAAAATGTGTGTTCCGAGTGTTGAATGGTCGTGGAGTAGGGAAAACGGACTGAGGTAGTGGGCTGAATACAAAAACAAGAGGATAGAGATAGTATGGTATGAACAAAGAAACAAAGAGGTGAAACGTAATTGAGAAGCATCATCACAACGAAAAGCTGAGAATTCCACTGGCAATGGAGGGATTTTCCTGATGTGACTAACGAACTCGGACAATGAAGGACGAGATAGAAGTATTCATGCAGCCACTGACACACCAGATTGATCAACATCAGTGGGGATACGGGCGAGAAGAGCTTGTTTTTCTCTCTCCCACTGGCGCTTTTCTTCCTCCCATTTGGCACGCTCCTCTTCGATACCCTTGGTCCTACCCTCTTCGATACCCTTGGTCCTACCCTCTTCGATACCCAGCTGAATCAGGGCATCGTCTCTCTGCAAAGGATGTTCAGTGAAGATGAAGTACAAACTAAGACGAACGTACCTCCTCTTGAGCCCTTTGCACCTCCTCACGTTCTTTCCCCACTGCACACCACTTCTCCTTATATATCTTAATCACCTCCTGAAGATTGTTACTCGTATTGATAGGGATTTCAAAGTGTGTACCCAGTGTAGGTGGCCCTGCTGATTCTGTGACAGTCGCACCAGGAAAGAGCTCAGCGAGAGCATCAGTGACGATCTTTGCAAACCAGTAACATTGGTTTTCATAGAGCGTGTAAAAGAGTGCAGAGGTAGAGGTGGACTCGAGGAGGGTGCAAATATGACGTGCAGATGGACGAGTGATTGAGGGGGGATACTCAATCTTGCGCACGACTTTGAATGGCTTCAAGTTCTTCATCATATTGTCCTCTGCGGTAGTCCCCATGGTGCATGCTGCCACTATGTCGTCAGCAGGATAGTTGACATCATGAGAAGAATGGCTATTTGAGATGATCTTGGACTTGTCTGACTTCGAGTTGATATTGGCAGCACCAGCTCTGTGAGCGATGACGGTGGCTGTAAATGCAGAGTCTGGAGAAAGGATGGTAAACCGGAGGAATTCGTGATGCTTGCTCCCACTGGCGGTGAGTTTGCAATGCTCAACCTTGCCAACAAAACAGTCGAAGGTTCGAGGATCGGTTAGAGTGTTCTTCCAGGTATGGGTGGCTGAATGGTGAGCACCCGTGTGATCGCTGGTGAACAAGCCACTGATCTGCGGGGCACCAACCATCTTCTCAGCAGGGGAGAATCTTGGGTATCTAAACAACGTGGAGAATGAGGACCAGAAGCCGAGTATTTTAGAGCCCATGTTTGATCACAACACGAGGTGACGGAAGTTTACTGAATGCGACACGTTGTTTGACAAACTAGACCAAAGTCATAATAGCCTCTTCCCTCCGCTACACAGACACTGCTCTGGTCTCATGCTGACTCCGAGGAAGACACGTACTCTTCACCATCACTTTACTACCTCAGGAGCAAGAAGAATTACAGCCATGAACAATGTGATCCCAAGACCAACAATAAAAAGGCTGTTGTTATCAACATTATCAATTTCAGCACAGTCATGTTTTCGTTTCTCGTTCATGCCCAGTGACTGAGTCTCTCCCAGCCTTGGGTTGTGGTCCATGATATGACGGTGCTGCTTGTGAACGAAGAAAAAGCATATTGAATGACACCCTAAGTCTTGAGAGGAACAGTGTTACGCGTTAGCGTAGAACAAGCAAGCGTACACTCTGAATAGTAGTACGAAGACTATGAAGAGGCGAGATGCGTGCACTCAGTAGTAGCACGAAGACTGATAGTGATGTCTTGTGGCGAAGGTCGCGCTAAGATCGAGATCAACCTCACTCGATGAAGCGGTTGCAAGTTACTATGCTGGATTGCGTAGAACTAGCTTAAAGTTACATGGGAAATGATGCGGTATT
>JBBPOE010000414.1:0-24706 GCA_038091295.1 Tylopilus felleus | reverse complement strand
TACCATGTCCCATAACGTTCCTTGATGCCCCCAGATCATGCCTCCCGGCCACACGTTAATTATCATGCAAGTAGCTCTTACGACCCGGGGCAGATGCCGACACAATACATACCGTGCACTACTACTTAAACGACTTGTCTATGTTGGATCTAGGCGGAGTCTGAACTGAGCGGTGTGATCATCCGTGACCATTCGTGACTATTCGTGACCGCCGAACTGGTGGTAGGGGATAGTACAATAATACAGTTAGGATCCATTTATTACGAATGACTTGGGTGTAGGCTATTCAGTAGTACTGTGCTTACGCGAGTGGGAAAAATTGCTCCCAAAAAAAAGTACAATGCGTAATTCGAACTCGTGACTCCAACTTAGCACAAAACGTACGTCATAACCATTAGTCTATAGAAGCACCTGCATAATTCGCAACTTAGTAATATATGTATAGTATTTTACTACTAGTAACAACAACACCACCTATGTCTAAATACATCTACTGATGAATGTCTGTGTCGAGCAAGAGAAATTATTTTTGGTTGGTAGTAGTAGAATACTATACAT
This sequence comes from Tylopilus felleus, assembly GCA_038091295.1. Lineage (NCBI taxonomy): Eukaryota > Fungi > Basidiomycota > Agaricomycetes > Boletales > Boletaceae > Tylopilus > Tylopilus felleus. The sequence goes on along the minus strand of JBBPOE010000414.1, from coordinate 24,148 downwards.
ATATCACCAAGCTGGCATACAGCAGGACTGATACACTAATGGTTATAACGTACATTTTGTGTTAAGTTGGAGTAACGAGTTCGAATCACGCATTGCGCTTTTTTTTGGGAGCAATTTTTCCCACTCGCGTAAGCACAGTACTACTGAATAGCCTACACCCAAGTCATTCGTAATAAATGGATCCTAACTGTATTATTGTATTACTTCTCTTATTCAACAATTAACCCGATCTGCCGACTCTGCCGAGCGTCGGGATATGAACCTTGTCGACAAGTTGTGCCAGCCGCTACTGGAGGGATTGAGGGCCCAAATATGGTAGTACGTTGAGTTTGAATTTTCACGTGATATACTAACAAACACAAATATGAGATAACGCCCTCTTCCCTTCAGCACAAGGATGGGAAGGAGCCTGGTCACACCAGCATGCCATAACAAGGCTTACGCAAATGGAAGAGCATATACGCGTGTACATAACACAGTGTTTCAATGGTGCGCCTCAGGCATTTCATTTATTTCGCTTTCTTTGGAAAACTAAAGGGTAAATCAAAGGCCCTCAGGCTCGCGTAGTGTCACCGTCTATAAATATGTTCACCGCATCACCGACTTGAAGTTCTCCTCCCAGGCCAATGACTCGGAGAGAGGCTCACTCATGGTGCCGAAGAGCTGTTGGAATTCGATTCATTTCGGCTCCCAGAGAGGGTACATTGCCCGATATCGCATGCGTTCTCCGTCTATGAAATGTTCAACGTTCACCGCATCGACCACCAGTCACTCTGTCTTCAACCATGCCCTCCTCCAAATTCCGGCGAGTATATATCATTGGCTGCGGGTCCACTGCGTTCGTAAAGGTACTTCTTATCTCTCACCTATTTGCGATTGGTCAAGTTCATCACCATGAAATACTTAGCCCAGAGGCGAGAGAACGACCGAAGAGGTTTGTCTTCCCTTACCCTTTGCTTACTCTGGAACGGAAACATACTCGTTAGATGAGCTTAGAGGCCGGGACAAAGGCACTACTTGATACAGGTAGGAGGCATCTTATTTGCCTACAATAGATATCCTGAAGGATAAATTCGAAGGGATAACATACGACGCTGTGGAGGCCGCATTTGTCGGGTATTGTTTTGGCGATTCTACAAGTGGCCAAGTAAGTTTTTAGTCACTTATCTTCCAGTCCGTGCCTGCTCACTGGTAGCTTCGCCATGCAGAGTGCCCTATATGGCCTTGGCATGACTGGCATCCCGATAACGAATGTCAACAACAATTGCTCCAGTGGCAGCACCGCCCTCCTTCACGCCGCTAATGCCGTTAAAGCCTCCTTTGTGGAGTGTGCACTCGCACTCGGATTCGAGCGTATGGATACAGGGAGTATTGCTACCCACTTTCCAGACCGTGTTGGGCCGACTGTCCTGTTTGGCCTCAGGGCCCTAGAATTGGAGGAAAAACTTGGCGAGAACTTTGGACCTATTGCTCCGAGGGTGTTTGGGAACGCTGCGAGGGAGCTTTGTTCCAAGCATGCTGCTGCCAACATCCGGCACTTTGCACAGATCGGTGCGTTCTGGATCCCATGTACTCGGACGTGAGTGGTTGTTGAGCGCAGTTCGTCTCGACATGACAGCTTCCAAGAATCATAAGCATGCCGTCAACAATCCGTACGCCCAGTTTCGTGATGGATGGACAGAAGAACAAGTCTTGAATTCACCAAAAGTTACTGAACCTCTCACTAAGCTCATGTGCACGCCAACGTCTGTAAGACCATTATTTTCGCTCTTAAACATTAATATGCAAGCCTTTCTGATTACGCAGGATGGTGCAGCTTGTTGTATAGTTGCTTCTGAGGAATTCGTGCGCGCTCACCAACTCGAAAACCAAGCCATCGAAATCGTTGCCCAGGCACTCGAAACAGACCGTCCAGACACGTTTGACACAGAGAGTGCTCTGGAACTGGCCGGGCAAGGGATGAGTAAACGATGTGCAGATAAAGTCTTTGCGCAGGCTGGGTTTGCACCGGGACAGGGACGGGACGAGGTTGGTGTAATCGAGCTACACGACTGCTTTGCTCCGGTCGAGGCGAGTGAGGTGATCTCTCGCCACTATTCGACAATGACAGGAATTACTTCTATCAGCTCGCCGCGTATGCTGCCTTGGGTCTTTGTGCTTTTGAAGATATTCACAAACTTGTGGAGAATGGCGATAATACCGTACGCTCTCTTTACTTGGACTTATGCGCAATGCTAACGCGACGTAGTATGGTGGTAAATACGTCATCAACCCCAGTGGTGGCCTTGAGGCGAGGGGCCATCCCATCGGTGCAACCGGCATAGCAATGCATATTTCCATTGCGAGTACGTACTACTCCACACTCCTTGTAGTCCGACCAGTCCCTGAACCAATTATGATCCTAGTGCAACTACGTGGATGTACGTTCTTTCCCCGTCATTCCATCCTTCCCGCTCACATGACTACACAGGGTGTGGCAAATCTCAAGTACCAAACTTATTCAATACCCCTGACAAGCGCGGCAAGTATGGTCTCATTCATAACGTCGGTCTTGGTGGCGCGACGGTCGTCAGTCTGTTGCGTCGTCCCGAATTTTTTGAAGTCGGCGGTGAGGATGGTCGGACTAGGTATGTTTTCCCAGTACTTTGTTCATGAAGTCGCCAAGTGTGCTGATTTGTGTCCGGAATCCAGGCTTGGATACAATCATGCAACGGAATGCAGGCCGATCACGATGGCAGACGTAGATAAGGTCAAGGCAAAGATGTCATCGAAATATGTGCGTGAAGCAGCAATGGTCCACGCTAAGTTATGATGAAGCTGAGATACGGGAAACAATATACCCTATATACTTGGTTTGAATGAAATGATTTGAGACTGACCTATTATCTATGAAGCTTCCTGGGGAAAGAGGAGGGCACACCACCCTTTATCTGGCATTTTCGACCTGACTCGTAGCAGAGTGAATCATATAGGGTACTAATAAGTCGGAGCGTCTCAGACTCTTCTTGGTTTGTGGAATGGTTCTGCCAGTGCCAGTGTTACTTCTGTAACGGAATGTCACAGAGTGAGCTGTCCTAGCTAACCGACGCGGCGATGGACGTGGATCAACTTCAAGTTGCCCCTTAGTACTTGTAACTGTTAGATTACGACCCTCACGATGCGACCTCTCGTTCAATACGACCTCGACGAATCTCCAGTAGTTCATCCGGCTCCTCTAACCGTTGGGCCACAACCCACTGCACGCCAGCCACCGACCAAGAAGCGAAAGCGGAATCACCGCAACCCACAACCTTCGTCCCAGAAAGTGCTCGTCCAGCACTGGGACGACCCAGGAAGCACCGCGGTCGGGATGGTATACGACGAAGAAGGCAGCACGTCCATGGCCGCTGGATCCGCTTCGGTGTCCTTTGCCGACCATCCTGAGGAAGAGGACGAATATGGCGAGGAGGCAGCAGAAGGGGACGAAGGCGCAGATGCGGACGCGGACGGCGACGACGACGAGAGCCGACCCCTCACACACGAAGAGATGTGGGACGACTCGGCCCTCGTCGATGCGTGGAACTCTGCAGAGGCCGAATACGAGGTACTGTTTCTTTCCTGTCCGTTTCTGACGCGTGCGCGTCGCTCATGCCCCATTTTGCAAGGCCTACCACGGCACGTCGAAAGCCTGGAAAACAGAACCCGTAAAAAAGTCCCCGCTGTACGTCCCTATTCATCTTCTCCATCCCGATCGACCAACGGCTGACTCCGCTCGTCGTCTACCAGATGGTACAACAAACCGTATACGCCGCAGCCAGGCACTAGCAAACCTAAACCACGCTCGAAATACGTCCCCCAAGCGCAAGGAGAGGACGGCGACGTCGAACCCGACTCCGTCCCGCTCAACTTTGACACCTTCGTTCCGACACACGACCCCTCCTTCGCCGACACCGGCGCCGCTAGCGCCGCCGCAACCGCCCCGTTTTTCGTCCCCCTTGCGTCGATGGCGACGGTCACTCTCGACGAGGCGTTCAATAATGCATTGAGCGCCATGTATTGGACCGGGTATTGGACCGCGGTGTATCATGTGAGCCCGACTATGTGACCATGTCCCTCCGTCCCGACTTGACGCGATCCTGTCCCTAGTGCCAGAACCAGACGAGTCATAAAAAGAACAATGGACCAGCAGAAGCGACTGAGGGGAACGAGATCATAGCAGACGAAGATGAAGACGAGGAGGATTTAGTACCAGCCCAACGATGAGGCACACTCTATCTTAGTTTAGATATAGCGTTCCATATCATCCTTGCGATGCGCATCAGGTACGTTGTTTTCAAAAAGGAACAAAAGTGAGGACATGGGCTACTACAACCGTTTTTCACAACGCAATCTCGACGTCCAGCCTGGCTAGATATGAATACACGTCGGGCGACATCCGATATTTCAGTATTCCAGCAAACACCATCAACGACCTCGATTTCTTCCTCAACGAGGTCAGAGTCTGAAAGGGTTGAAAAGGTTAGACCAAGGAATCCCAAGGAACATAAGGGGGCTCACCATTTGTCGCGTGGCTTCAGCGACAGCAGATGCCTTGACTGATTGGTGCACGGCGGCGAGCGAATCCATCGTCAGAGGCAAGTAAATTTGCAGGTTGCGCTGAAGCGCGTCGTGTAGATCCTTGAACTCTTCAGCTTTGCGAGTGATTTTTCCGACGTCCCCATCCATTGGAATGAGATCCGTCGACTCCATGATCTACCATACGTGCGTCAGCCATGCGAGGTTCACGAAAGGGAAGCAACACACCTCGAGTGTAACGTCTGGTCTCCCAGCATTCTTTGCATTCATTGCCTCTCTCACTCTCAAAAGCTTCACAGCGGCATCTCTGTCCCGTCCCACAGCCCTATTCATCCTCTCATAGTGTCGTAAAATTTCGACGGCCGTCTTTTCGATCACTCTCCCCTTCTCGTTTTCCCCTCCCGTCGTCGGCAACGAAAGCGTGCTCCCGAGCGCTTGCGCGAGGCATGCAATCACGGTAGCGTAGTCCCCTGCGAGATTGTACAACTTGATTGCTTCAGGAATGCGGTCGTTGTCCTCGGACTCGCGCGCGGCACGAATGAGAATTTGTTCGTTGTACTGCGCCGTGTTTTGCAGTTGGAGCAGTGAAGCTCCCTGTTCGATGACGCCACTCTGCCAACCCTCGGATGTCAGAACAGTGGGAACACGATGACAGACAGAGGAAACGTACGAATTTCGTGCCATCGGGTCTGAACCCACCGACGAGCTCTTCCCATGCTGGTCCCGAGTGCGCCAACACGATGATACGCCGCACGAGTTCCCAAGCACTCTCCAAGTTCTCTTTTCCGACGCCGTTACCTTGATCTGCAGATAAGCAAACGCAGTAGACGTATTGGAGTGCTTCTTTCGCGTCCATTTTCACAAACTGGCGGACGTAGCGCCACATTAGTGTGGAAAGGCTCAAGGCGGGCGGACTGAGAGGGGACAAGGTCACTGTCGACGAAACTGCTGAGCAGCCGTTCAATGCATGAGAGATGAAACGACATACGAGGGCCAAGCTCGGACGTCTCCGCACGTGAAGGGACACGCAGCAGACCATGGTACGCCAATGCAATTGCGAGATGAACCGCCTCGATTTCGGTCCCCGGACGCTCCCACAGAGTAGCCACAGCCTTGTGGAAAGAGTCAGTCGGTACGACACTCCACAGTGATGTAAACGGCGAACCCTTTCGAATTGTCCACACAAGAGTAGGACACTCGCCCATATGCCCTGATTGGCTGCATCGAAGTGTCGCTCGCCATAGCTCAACAACACTTCGGTTAGTCCACGAAGACCCCCCTCTTCTTCCTCGTCAACCTATTTCTGTGTCAATTGGATATCGTATCGATTAAAATTCAATATTTACCATCGCAAGCTGGAACCACAGCCAATCTTCTGTTGTGGTCGTGACCTGAGGTACCGCGCGTCTGGAGGGCTCCAGACGACCCATAAGTTTGTATAGAGCAAGCTTGAACGGGTCAGCTGAAGCAGAGTGCAACATGTGCGCATTATAAACACTCTGCAGATGGTCTCTGTGTGGTTTCGACAACCTGATTGATCGATAGTGAGGCGTCGTACATGTCAAATGCGCGTTGTCTTTCCGACATACCGTCTATCTGGAGACTCGATCCAGGACTTGAAGTCGCTCACAAAGCTAGCCTCCCGGTGCTCGATCGCCGCGTGACACCGGAGTGCCTCATCGAGGGCTTCTTGTGCATGGCCCGTACGTACGAGGTAGTATAGCTTTGCCCATAACGGCTGGCCAGCTACAAGCTACAATACATTGTCAGACTAAACCGTAGAAGAAAGAACACAACCTACCTCTATCCGATCCTCCCACTCTCCATTTTTGTAATATCTCATCAATAGGTATGACCGAATCTTGTTCGCCACACTCGGGTCACCGCCAAGGCGTGCTTCCATGGGTCGTGACTGAATGGACCTCTCAACGACATCCCAATACTGGTCCTCGAGTGCCTCTCGGGATCCTTTGGCGATTTGAGTCCTCAGCGTAGATGCCTCACGGGAATCTAAATCAGCAAGGTATGTGCGTGCATATTTTCTCTCGAACAAGGGCGCATTGAGAATGTGCGCGCTTGCATGCTCGACCGGGGGGAGAGCGGGAGGTTCGCCAGTGATTTTTGCGAGGACATGGAAATTGAACATCATTTGAGAAGACGCGGCCTGATGAACGCGCAAAATGTCAACGATGGAATCAAGAGACCTTCTAAACTGACCTCAGCATTGAGACTTGCGGCGGCTTGCATGAGAAGATGAATGATTGGACACGAGGTTCCCCGTAACCTAGCTGCGTTCAACTCGCCGACCGCACGATCGTATGCCATCATCTTGCTTTGCATTTGGAGTGTCAGACTTGGACCGGTGCTGGCCTGTTAACCAGGGACCTCAGCAAACAAAACGAGGCAATTTAGCTAGTCACGCACGGCAAGGCTTCCTCTCGCATGGAAGCTCTTCTTCATCTCGGCCAACGCCTTGTTGTCGCTCATCGAGCGACCTCCGAGTTCCTCGAACACGCGTCTTTTCTTCGCCTCCCAATCCTTCCTACTGCGGTCTTCGAGGAGTCGATAAAAGTCCTCCTGCGTCTCTCTTCTGCCCTCCTCGATCGTGGATATCAGGTTTTGTTCGTGTGCATGGCGGAGGTAACCGGCGACGTCTGTGTCTTGGAGGGGCTGTAATGGAGAGAAGGTGGTAGACGTGTTCAAGTGCGCTATCGAACTGGCCAACGCGGGTGCATCGACGTGGGCTTGGGCCAACAAATAGTTCCTGTATGAGCGAGTGTGAGACGCGCATGTGGATGTGTGGCACAAGGCTCACGCTCTGTCGGTGTCTGTTGGCGCGCTCGGTTGGCGAGAGACAAGTCTCCGGGATTGTGCCTCGATCTGGTCGAGGGTGAGGTTGACGGAGGGGAGGTCGGGTCGCGAGAGATGGGTGTTGAGTGCCCTGGACGAGTTGAGCAGCGAAGAGAGGTCCGAGGCCATGTTGTTCGACATTGCGTTATTCGCCGTCGTGAATGTCAGTGAAGTGCAGTCGTGAACGTCGACAACGACGACGAGGGCGAGACAAGACGTCGAACACAATGTGCTACCAAATTTGTACATGTGGCCCGGGTTCGGCACGCAGGCTTAGCAAGCTCTCGTTGCTACCACCATGTTCGTGGGCCGAAAACCACGAAAACCACTGCAGAGACAAGGCGTATTCGATCCACACAATGCTGCGCGCGTCAAACACACTCGCATTGGCGTATGGGACCTCTATGAGGAAAAACAGACCAACATACCCATACCAGGCGCCTCGCGCTTAGAAAGGGCTTCCCAAATGCTCGAGGGCCTCCCTTACGTATGGAGAATGCTCAAAGATATATGTGGCATAAGGCGCTGCCTGGTCTTGATCCTTCTCTACCTCGTTTCTGAAGTCGTTGCCTCTCTCATACCCGCAATCTCACTCTGGTCAGTCTCACAATCCGGACGCGTGTTAACCTTTTCACATCCCCCCTAGGTATTCTGGACAGCTCCTCTTGCTGGTATGATTCACTCCATCCACGTCGGATCACGCTAGTTGATATTGCACAGGTCGAGACTGCGGTGGAAAAACGCACAGTTGACAAGAATGTCCTCCTCAACGTTGCTGTAGGCCGTGTCGCCTGCGCGATAGTCGAACGCCTCTTACAATACTCCAAGTACCGCGTGTCATACCAACTCAACATCGCTATCAAAGAATATTACTCTCACCACATATTCCACGCCATGGCACGGCTCGACCTCCCCACCTTCGAGGATCCTGCAATACAACGTCAACTCGAGAGTGCTTGGTCCACATCTTGGAGGTCTAGTGTAGCCTGGGACACCATCCGAGTGGTATCGAGCATTTTAGCGACCGTGATTCGACTGCTCTCACAAGTGTCAGTCCTCATCAGCGTACTGCGCCATCAGCAAGATGGCCCGCTACTCGCTTTGCTCAGTTTCTCTCAGTCATTATTCCACTGGCTCAGTGGGAGGGTTTCACGCGGGCCTATGTCCTTAGGTGCTCTCTATTTCGTATTTCGCGGTCTTCCGTTCTTACATTCAGCTTACGATCAGTATGGGCTGCGACGACCACAAACGATGATTACATCCGGATGCAGGGCTACAAGCATCTCGTGGACAACCCTGCACACCGCAAAGAAATTGTCGCCGGCTCCTTGGGTGAGCGCCTGACAAAATGTACGGTTCACCTCGTAGCGGATCTACGAACATTTGATTAATCGTTTGCAGTATATCGGGAGGCTACCAGCCGTGTCGGGGATGATGTAGGTGACTTCCCGGAAATAAGACACGCTCACATGTTTAAAGATCGGTTGACGTTGATGTCGATTTTGCGTGAGCCGATGCGTGAGCTGCCTCAGGTTCGGCTATTCATCATTGGTTCACACCCGGTTAGCTGACCAAAGACGCCAGATTGTGTTCACTCTGAAAGCTGTTCAATACCCCGCATCGATACCTGTCTCGATTGCTTCCCTTACACTTGTCAATCAAACTGCCAACACGTTTAGCTCCAGCCTCTTTGCTCTCTATGGAGAATCGTTTTCCCTCGCTGAGCAATTTGGCAGCGTACGGAAGCTATATGAGATAACCAACATCAGGAATAGGATTGTAGATGGGAATATACCGTTTCCAGAAAACCATCAGACCCTTCGTCATGGAATCTCGATCGAGTTTAGGCAAGCAGAGGTGTCTTCCATTAAGAATGTCATCTCACGTGCCCCTAGAAATGTATTTTTTCGATACCCTGGTTCTGAAAGCTATGTGCTACGTGATGTCTCATTCAAAATTGGGCCTGGGCAGCTTTGCGTGAGTCCTTCCCTTCATCACTGGGCGTAGTCCCTTGTCGAGCTTTTCGGCCGTTACAGATTGTCGTCGGCGCGAACGGCTCGGGGAAGAGTACGATTTTGAAACTGATCGCACGCATTTATGACCCCACCGAAGGGACGATCTTTATTGATGATAAGGACATCAAAACGCTTAAGCTTGCTGATTTGCGCCGTGCCATGTCAATCTTATTCCAGGATTATACCTACTTCCCATTATCGGTTGGTCTTCATTTCCACTTCATTCGCATCATTGATTTTTTTCTACCTCTTCACAGATTAAAGATAACATAGCTCTCGGCAACCCCGACCTCGCACCAGACGACGATAAAATACGCGAAGCAGCCCGCCTAGGCGGTGCCGAACAATTTATTGACAAACTTCCCGAGGGATTCGACACCTACCTCGACCGGCCTGTGAGGGACTATTACTCCTCTCTTCCTGAGGGCACCGCTACGCTGTTTGGGCGCAAAGTGGACTACAGCCGTGTTCGTGGCGCAGGTGGAATGCGCGCGGCGGACAAGTCGACGTTGAGTGGGGGGCAAATGCAGCGACTGGCCGTGTGCGTCCAATGACCCTGCTATACATGCTTCCTGTGTCATGCTGCTAATATCGTTGCCGTCCCATCCCCATTGCTGATATCCACTAGGTCGCGAACGTTCATGCGTTCGCTCGTCTCCGAAGCAGAATCCTCTGTTGGACTCCTCCTGTTCGATGAACCGAGCGCCTCGCTCGATCCGCGCGCAGAGCACGGTATGTTTGGCTTATTCGGTGCCCGTTGGTTTGCTCACCCTCACCCTCGCACCTCAGACTTGTTTGAAAGACTGCGCAACCTGCGTGGAAACAAGACCATGATTTTCTCCTCGCACAGGTTCGGAAATCTGACACGTCACGCGGACCTCATCCTGTGCGTTCCCCTCTCCCTCCCACGCGGAACGACTGACTGATGGTCCCTCAGATACATGGACGATGGTGAGATTCAGGAAGCTGGTACGCACGAAGCGTTACTGGCTCGGGACGGCGAGTATGCGCGGATATGGCGTATTCAAGTGGAAGCGTTCCTGTAGCCGATTGCTGTGTACACGTTCTGTTGGCCTGACCAAGATTTGGGATTTTGAGACTAATGAAACTGAGGACGCGATGTTCGGTGTGCGTCAACGTTTAACGTTTAGTTTCGTGGATTATGTGTATCAATATACGTGTGAGAGGTACAATGTAGAGTAAATGTCTGCCAGTGATGGCACTTGAGTCAGAGCGTGCGACAGTTGTCAGTCTGCTTGAATGGCTCCATTTACATCACTGAACGTACAACGTTGAACACCACCGGCGGTACCGGCGTTGAACCCAAAGTTAGTGGTTTAGCCTACATCCTTTTCGAATTTGGATGTCATCTCGGTCCATCGTCGAGCGATCATATCAGATGGCAAGACGTTCAACACCGTTGCAATTTGCAGCTCGGCGCGCTCCTCCGAGTCCTGGCTCACCATGGACCCTGAGGCAACTCAACGTTCTGATTTCTTTAAGCAAATGCCGCTGTTCGCGAAGGGTTATCGGTCAACGGATGACCCCCTGGCGTGTCAACGCCGGCTGTGTTTCATTTCGCTGCTTTTTTATCAATCCAAGGTAATCCTTGCGAGTAAGTACTCATAGAACAGCCTCACCCTGCGAGCGCTCCAGCCCGTCAGCCGCACGCTCCACGATGGCTCGATCTAGACTGAGGCTGCCGGTTCACCGCCCAACCCGATCTGGACTTTTGGAATGTGGCTGACACCCCCTGGCGAGGATAAAAGGTCCCCCGCCTCGTCGCTTGGGTATCATCCTTTCTTTCTTCTTCTTTTCTCTTTTCTCTCGCTTTCTTCACATTCTGCTCGGGTTCTAGCGAGTTGATTGTCTTCGATGATGACGCGACGCCTCTGGACATTAGCAGGCTTATCGTTCTAGTGTCGTACGCGGTGAGCCCCCTGTCCAAGACGTCTCCCTCCTCTAACACTGACATATCCCATGGGCCAGATACACGTACCAGTCTCTTTCCCTGGGTGGTTCGGGATGTGAGTACAGTTCCTCGACGAGTCTTGTCTACTGTCCTCACGTCGGATGAGTGTTCTCGCAGCCCGTCGAGGACCAGACAGCGATCCCCTCTACTGTGGTAACCGACGTGGAGGGTTGAACGCACGATTCCTGCCTCCCTGGACTGATACGTCACGCGACCGTTCTCTTGGACGACGGGAACGGCGAGGTCATACCATGTCCGCCAGGCCACCGATGATAACTACGACATCCTGTGCTCATCGGGGTGCTCCCAAGGTCATATAGTTGGTTGTCGTCAGGCCCGGCGGCGGCGGGTCTACCTCGTCCGACACGACAGCGATGTAATCCGGCCAGCGCCGATCGTCCGGAGGGACCGCCTCATCATCATATACCCTTTTTTTCTTTCTTTTCATTCCAACTATCGTCGCTCCTTTCGGTTCCGGTTTCTGCACTTCCCACAGTAACGGTATGTTGATCAACCTTGGTTCTGACGACCCGATCCTCACTTTTTTCTCCGGCAGAAAACCGCAAAAAAATAGAAATTTAAGAAAGCCCATGGTGCGATTATTTAGCATGGTCGTGACGTCTCCCAGAAGTCCCTTCTGACGCAATTCTCCTTCGTATTCAGATTGTCTTTCCAGAGTTACTCATCGTGAGTATATCTGCTCTCGGTCCTCTCCCTCGGTCCTAACCGTCTTTCGCAGGAGAAAAAAATCATGAAAATCATGAAAATTCACAAAAAAATATTGTTTTCAGGTATGTCGTGCTCGATGCGTTGCTTTGGACTTTTGCGACGCGATTTGGCCCCAGTTTTTTCTTCTCCTCCAACTATCGTTGTTCCTTGTTTCGGTCTCGGTACGTCGTCTAACATCTACACTCTGATCAGATCTAACCCTTCGTACTTGTTTTCAGGTATGCCATGCTTCGATACCCTACGTTGCCCTTCTGACATAACTGGAACACCAGTCTCTTCTTCTCTTTCTTGGTTCGGTTTCAAGTTCCAACTATCGTCGCTCCTTTGGATTCGGTCTTTCTTTGTCTTCAGGTATGGTTTACTGTTACACGTTAATCACTCTTCTGATCTGTTCTGATCATAGTTTCCTTTTCCTCTTCCTCGCTTCTGGCCTTTCTCTCTCTCTGCGAAAGTGGTAAGGATGTTTCGGAATTTGTCTTTCCATCTTGACTCGTTTGCGCAGGAAAAAGAACAAAAAAATCAGAAAACTATGATAACCCCAAAAAATCTCATTTCAGGTATGTGATATGATACTCAGCCGCCCATTTCGCTGATGTACCTCAACCAGGTCTCTTTTCCTCCCTCGTAGTCGAGTTCCAACTATCGTCGCTCCTTTGGATTCGGTCTTTCTTTCTTTCTCAGTCTTGGCACGTTGTCCAAGTTTGATTATAACGACTCGATCTTAATTTTGTTCATAGTTTCTTTTCTTCTTCCTCGTTTCTGGTTTCTTTCTTAGTAAAAATGGTGAGTATATTTATGAACTTCTCCTTCGGTCCTGACGTGCCCGCGCAGAAAAAAAGAACCAAAAAATCAGAAATTTCCGATAACCCAGAAAAAACATCTTGTTTCTGGTACGTGAGGCACTGATACTCTACCTTCCACTCCGCTGACGTGACTCGACCAAGTCTTTTTCTTCTTCTTCTAGTATTAAAGTTCCAACTATCGTCGCTCCTTTGGATTCGGTTTTCCTTTATTTCTCAGTAATGGTATGTTGACAAAGTTAGACTTTGACGACTCGATCCTGATGCCCCGTTGTAGAAAAGGAAAAAACCCCCAAAAAACTCATTGAATGTTTCCTTTCGTCTCCAGGTATGATTCACCGCTGCACGCTAGTCGCTCTCCTGACCCATTTGGTCCCTAGTTTCTTTTCTTCTTTCCCTTTTCTGGTTTCTTTTCTTGGTAAGACTTCTACTTCGACCCGTCAGCCCTCTGATGTGTTTCGACCACAGTTTCCCCTCTTTTTCCTTGTTTCCTGTTTCCTGTTTCCTGTTTCCTGTTTCCCGTTTCTCTCTCCATAAAACAGTAAGTATCTCTAGGAATTTCTGCTTCGATCCTGACCCTCTCGTGCAGAAGAAAAGCACAAAAAATCAGAAAATCATGAAAACCCGAAAAAGAAAATCTTCTCGTCTCAGGTATGCAATGCACCGATCCGCTTCCTTCCATTCTGCTGGCATGAGACTTGACCACGTCTCTTTCTTCGCTAGTATAAAGTTCCAACTATCGTCGCTCCTTTGGATTCGGTTGCTTCCTGGTGCGTTCCAGCATGCACTCCTACAACCAAACACTTAACGCATCGCACACAAGAAAAAAAAAATCGCGATAACCTACGGAACGGTGCACGATTCAACCCTCTGTAGACCCACACGCCATTGCGAAATGAGCTCACTCGATCCCATCTTGACGCTCCCTGGCCATCCCCCCTTCCTCGTCGCCTCCCCGGACGTCATCTCGCGATTTAGCGCCCATCTCGGTGTGGCGGAAATCCTTGATGCGCCCGTTGACCCCCACCCTCTGTTCCGCCTTGGCCCCCGGCAGCGTTTTTCAAGATTAGGTCTCGGTTCTCGTGCATGCAGACTCGATCGAGCGTAGCTCTCTCGTCGCGACTTTGGACTCGACTCCTCGACAGGTTTCTGGCACCCCATCGTTGCCAACGATCGACTGGGACAGCAACACGCGTTTTGGTATGGTGGTCCTCGCAGCCTTTGCGTGTTTTGCCTCGTGCCGGATGAGTCGAGGAGGTGAGCACTGGCGTGACGCTGGCTGCATGCTACCCGAGCTCTCTTCTGCTATGGTGTCGTTGTATGGTACGTAGATGGACGTATCGTTTTGTGGACTTGTCGCACCAAAACCCCCAAAAAATCATACAATATTTAAAATGCTTGGTTGAACGCTCCAAGGGGTCAAGAAGTTCGTTCTTTGACACCTCGATGGCCCGGTGCCTCATACTAGTTGATCCCCTCGCTCGTCTTCCGAAGTCGGTTGCCAGCATCGTGTTTGAGCTGGGATCCCAGCTGTCGTGCATGCACACCTGTTCGTCGCAGACCCATGGACTCGATGCCTGTTAGGATAGCAAACGAAATGGTGGCCCTCGGACTTGTCGATCCCATCCGAGGACCTCCATGGTGGTGCGCCACCCTCGACGTCGGTGATGAGTCTCGACCGTCTCATAGTATACATTCGTGCCTGTATCGTCCTTGTCGTACCCCCAAAATGAAAAGAACTACGCATGGAGGTGAAACCCCCACCTCGACCCCGCCGGGTATGGGGGACGAGATTTTCGAACCGCGCGACCAATCGATGACGGCACTTGCTCTACCTCGTATACACCGCTGACGCAGATCCGTCGTGATCGCGACACCGCTCCACGGTCTAGGTCGTTCCCCCAACCCATTTCCCCTCCTCGTATCGCCCACGTCGGCAGCCGAGTCCACACTCCCCTTCGATGTCCGATGACGTATGTGCTCACATACCCCGAGGTACGCCGTACCGGCAACCCAACTGGAACCCGACGTATATGTACCTGACAGCCTTCCTCCGAATTCTGATATCCCCCAAACGGGGGTTCTTCCCATCTGCTGATTGTGGAGTGGAAGTTGGAGCGGAGTGTGTACGACGTGGGCGTTTTGGAGCGTGTTTTCGGTGATTTGACTTTGGGCCGGACTCCGGGTCGCGGCGGCCAGAAGCTGGACACTCACGTGAATTTAAACTGGAGTGGCTATGTTGGTAGGACGTTATCAAAAAGGGGATCAAAGATGGTAGCAACCAACCAACCCGAGCATCTCTGTTTCAGACTTGGTGTACACCTGCATCGAAGGAGAGTAAAATAATAAACCAAGAACGGGACATATACGAGACAGGTCTAGCGCTATACAGCTTGAACAGGTGACGACATGTACAACCAGATGAGTAAATGAGCAAGATAGTACACATGAACGAGCGAAGATAAAAGGAATAAACAAGACGCCAGAAACAAACCTGACTACCAACACAAAACCCGACTACCCAGAGTCGTCGTGGACTACGAACTCGTACGATCGGATGGCGGTTGCTGCGTCGATATCTGCTGCGATTTCTTGAAATGTTCAAATAACTGATGCACGCTCTCGGGCTCTAAAACTACCTTTGTCCCGTCACATCGAGCCTTCTTTGAAAACTCGCCACACAGCTCGTTGATGTCGGCATCCTGTCACCGCACACATTGAGACACACACCATGTTCAAATAGACAGGACACCGACCTTGAAATGCGGATTCTGCGTGATACATCTCCACGCTTTCAGCACCTCAATGTTCTCCGGGCTCTCCTTTGTCCGCGGGAAATTCGAGTTTTGACAAGAGACCATGTCCCCCGTGGACACGTCAGACGTCTTACGCAGCGAAGGGTTGGCCAGGTCACTAAATGGCGACGGACCCTCAGCAGCGATGTGCTTTGCAAAGTCAGTGCGATTCAGGAGACCGGGACGGCATGCCGAGGCATTGGTGCCACCGGACGTGGTCTCAGATCCAGATGGAGGGCTCTCTCCAGGCTGTGATAGAGTCGACCAGAATGGACTTTGAGACGTTGACGTGCTCGGTGATGAAGTATTCGAGTTCGGGGTCGGTGATGATACGGATTTCTGAGAGGCACTGGAAGGTTTCACACCGTTGGCATGTGTTACGGGTGAAATTGACGTGCTGTCCACCAATGCGTTGAAATCAATAGGGCCCTGGTTACCCATGTAATTTCCTCCAAATAGTTCGTCCAGACTATGATTCTGATTCGGATGTAAAAAATCGGCATGTCCGTTACTTTGAGTGAATGGCGCAGATTGGGCCGTTGAAGTCCATGAATTGGAGGGTGAGGAAAAGTTGAAGGCGAAATGATCAAGGGAATTAGTGGAAGACGTGGTATTAAACGACGATGACGATGGCTCGTCGACAAACGACATGAGAAGGGGATTGTTGGCGATCGTCTTGTATGATTGTGGCAAGGCATACTGGCCAAAGGGAGACGTGCTAGTGTCTGTCTGCATAGGCACTTCCGAGGGCTCGTCCAACACTTTAAGCATGGATGGATCAAAGGTGGTGAGTGAACTCCAATCGATATCTGTTCCAAATTCGACATGGTTTGAAGGCGATTGAGACGGAGCGGACGTGGGAGTGAATGGGGAGGGCGTGCCAAAGAAGCCGAAAGGGGTGGGTTGCGCGGTTGAATTCGGAGCTGGAGCGGCCATTGGACCCGGCTTTGGGACCGAGAACGTGAACTGCGCCTCTTTCAACGCCAAGTTTTCCTCCTGGAGGCGGGATAGGAGATCGCGCAAGTTCGTGTTTTCAGCTTCTGTCGCTTCGTTTTTCGCTTCGAGGGCTGCCACCTGGTCCTCCAACTGGGAGAGATGAGGCAGGTGAGACAGGGGGCAGCGTATGGTAGACTTACATCCTTGACGTGTTTCTCCTTGCGTTCTCGAAATGCACGCTGGGCTGCCCTGTTTTGTTCCTTGCGCTTGAGAAGACGAGATTCGTCGTGCTGTGGCGACGATGAGGGACAGTGCGCTGGGTTGATAGATGGACTCACATGAGGGTTACCGGTCGATTTGCGTCTCGACGGCTGGGACTTTTTGGCGGGATTTGAGTCATCGGCTGGTGGGGAGGATGAGGAGGTGGAGATCAGAAGAGAATGCGACGAACCGGTGTGTTGGTTCTTTGTGCTTGGCCCTGGGTCCATGCTGTCGCTGCTGGCCTTGCGCTTCAAAGGGGCGTCGTCGGTATCGTTGAGACGAGCATTGGGAGAGTGACGCCTGGATGTGTCATCGGTGTTGCCTGGTGGGCTGGGACTGCTATCGTCAGAGTTGGAGGACGGTCGCCGGGTGTGTAGGCCGTGCGGGTTGACGCTGTGATCGGTATTGTCTGTGGTGGGGAACTGTTTCTGTAGTAGGGCGAGGAAGTCGTCGTCTGGGAGCTGAGAGAACTGGGAGGGTGTTTGAGATATGTCCCAGAGGGAGGTGGCTGCGGAGGAGAAGTTCATGGTCAACTCCTGTTGTCGTCGAGTCGAAAGCGAAAGGGATGATATTGATAACCATTTTATTATTTTTACTTTATTTTTGTGAATAATAATATTCCGGCTGGCAGGGTTGCGTGTGTCCGACGGCATGTCAATCTATTTGGCGTCGGGTCTAAACCTCTCCCGTTATTTCATCAAGGCCTCTCTAACACCCGCAACATGCTGTGAGTCTTCGGGTCTCGCGGCGGCTCTGACTCGTCCCTCGGACGCGTCCTCATTTCGGTCACCAAATTACCATCCGGGTCATTTTTCATGACGATGGCCACAGTATATTGGCGTAGTATTCAGGAAAAGCGAATGAACGAGAGCTCGATGTACATATGTGAAGAAAGATGGTGATAACCTAGAGAGAGAGAGATGATGATCCATATATACTAAATTATCGTTGCGCCGTAGAAGATTACGTCCCATCTGGCGCGTGTTAGAACAAAAGATGGGTATCACTGCACAAAAAATTCTTGTCGGCAAAAAACACCCACAGCTGAGAAAAAAAAAAGCACTCACATAGTACTCGATCTCCAACTGCAGCGATCAAGCGATCACTGTCAACGGCGTCGATCATCACAGAAAGACAGTCACTCACGAATAGAAAGGCAACCTTTTGTGGCCAGAGAATATGCAGTCCGACTGGGTCGAACAGCTGCGTGTTGCACTCGTCGATTTTCCGTTTCAACCGTCGCATCTCCTGCAACCATGTTACCTGTCTCAGCCATCATCCCAATCAACACGTCCAGTCCCTCACCTTGTTGTAATGTGACGTCATGACGAGAGTTGACAGTTGCAGCGTGACCATCGCCAAAAAGTTATCCATAAACGCATGTCGGACGCTATGAGCCGATATCAATATCTCGTTGATATCATTGATCGTCTGGTGAAACTGAGTCGGCGTAACCTGCCAACGATAGTCAAACATGAATCGCTCATGTCACGCAACTGAGCCTTGAAACCACACACCCGTCCCTCCAGTTCGAGGGGAAATACAGGGGAGAACTGAACCAATTCTCCGCCCCCGTAATCCCGTTCAATGCGGACTATTTCGCGCGGATGGTGAACACCTATTTGACCGACTGGAGGTGTGCCGTACGCCGAATCAGGCGGCGGCGGTCCATAATAATACGTCGAGTGTGGAATCAACGGACGTTGACGGCTATGAGGCACAAAGTCAAGATCAGGAAAAGAGCGCCAAGATAGCAAACGCACCTCTTTTGCAGCGTCTCGAACTTCTTCGAGTTGAGCGTCGAGTAATAGTCGGACGCATAAGTCTCGTTGTTGTCCGTGGGTGGGTCGGTCTCGTCCCAGAGTTGCGGCGATGGTGATTTGAACTCGAGACGCGAAGGTCGTGCGTCGCGTCCGGCCGACCCAAACGTCCGCCACCGTTCCTTCTCGTTCATCTCCGAGAACTGGTCGCCACCATGTGCGCTCTCCAGCGCGTGCGCAGAGCCCACGTCCTCTTCTACCTCTCCCTTCTCGCCCTCGCCCTCCCCTTCGTCCTGCGACCGCGCCTTACCATTATACCGTAGCGGATCCCATACCTCCCCGATATCCTCCTCTTGCATCACCAGTACCTCCTCCTTCCTCGATACATTCCCATCCGTGGTTGTGCCCGGTCGCAAGTGCGGCAGCGACGTCATCTCGGTTCTGTCCTCCAGCGCCCCCACCTCTTCCCCGGCCACCACATCGATGACCTCTTCCTCCAACCCCACCCCATCCACGCGGGATCGACAACGCACCTCTTGACTCGGCCGCTCGCTCTCCACACTCGGCCGTCCGCCCACCCCCTCCAGATCCGGCTGCGTCCACGACGTCGCCGTAGACGACGCCCCCATCTCCAACGGCCCCCTCATCGAAGACTGTGACCGCGACCTCGACAACGACCCCGACAACGACCTCGAATCCACATCCGACCGCGACCGCGACCCGCGGTGCGACGCCCCCCTCGACGATCGACGAGACGTACCCACGCCACGCCGCCCACCAAGCCCGGTACCCTCTCCGTCGCCGTCTTCGCCTCGGTCCTCGCCCTTGCCGTGATCGCGCTCGTGCTCGTTCCGGTCTCGGCGCTCGCTCTGGTGTTCGTCCTTGGCGTTCTCGGCGCACGGCGACCCTCGCTCGACAGCGATACCCACGCCTGACTCCCCTTCGTCGGGCGTCGTCACCGCCACCCCGACGCCCACCTCTTCCACCTCCACCTCGCCCTCGACCCCATCTCCATGCCCAAGCCCATTCCCAGTCCACGACGGCAACCGATCCAACGCATGTTTGACGGACACGTGCTCGAGAGACGTCATCACAAGGCGGGACACATAAGAGGGAAGAGAAGCAGCGTGTTGCGTTCGGTCCACTGGGCGTGGTGTTATATATCAGCGGCGTGATAGGGTTCTGTTTGATAACTTGATCGAGAAAAAAAATGCGTAGAAAAAATAAAGCGACTTGGCGCGTGTGGGTGTGTGGTAGCACTGGCAGGCACGCGCGGGACCGGACGGTGCTGGGACGGTAACAAGGTTTGAGTGCGTGACCGAATTGGTTGTGTCAACAACAAAGAAAAGGAAAGACACACACAACGCAGCCGACCCACTGCGAATCATCCCAAAATGAAGAAAAAAAGGCATTCGATTCTATAAGGGCGATTGCAAACAGACTACGTGTACATATGTGCGGTAATACATAAAAGTGGCTTGTTTCTCTGTGCAAATGCGCAATACTTTCATAGCTATTCATTTCTGTCATATAAACGATGGGGGCTCGCAGGTCACGATAGCAAGAAATACACAAAAACGAGACTAGGCAGGCGAAGGGTCCTTCTTTTCGTGCAAACGTGGGGGTGAGGCGACGTGTCGGCCCGTTGGAGACCCCGCAGCTGGATTCATCACGTCTACCAACTTGCCCCTCGACGGCGGAGTGGGCGAGCGCCGATCGATCGCCATTCGGTCGTCCGTAGGCGACGGAGCAGTCGACGCAGGAGACAACGTCGCGATGGGAGGCAGCGCGATGGGCGCTGATGAACTTGTGTGAGAACCGTGACCGGCACCGATCGGACGGGGGTGAGGAGGCAGCGACACCGAAATGGGAGGCGGACTGGGAGGGTACGGGTGTCCAGCATCAGCGTGCTGACGAGACTCGGGAGAGTGGGTGGCAGGTTGTGTCCGCAATGGGTTTGGCGAGCGTCGCGAGGAAGGAACTGGTGTTTGTCGCCCGGCAGGAGACGGCGGTCCGCGCTTGATGGGATCCATCCGTGTGCGCTTGTTCTCCAGTTCATCAGCTCCAGGGCTCAATGGACGTTTGAGCGGTGCTACACCAGGGGGAGAGGGACGGCTACCAGACGTGGAGACTGACCCGCGATGAGAGATCCCTGGTCGAGGTGATGTCGCGGTATGCCTGCTACCATTCGACAACGTGGGCGAGTGCATCGGCGCGCTGTGAGATTGCGAGAGGACGACGAGTGCATCTGCGACACCCTCGTCATAATCTTCATCCACTACACGCGAAGGGGGACGAGGAGTGGCGCTGGTCGGAGAAGGCTGCAGGGAGCGACTGGCAGAGCCGGTCGAGCTCGATGTATCTTGCCCCTCCTTGGCAGAAAATGACGCAACTTTGAAGGAGGCCGACGTGCTGGCAGACTGTTCTTTGGTACGACGCTGACGCTTCCTGCGTTCCTTCTTCGGAATGTCTCCTGGAATTGATCCAGCCACGCTCTGCGTGTCCGAATCTTTCTCCTTGATCTGTTTCCTCCTACTATCCTTCCCATCAGGAGCAGGCGTCGAGTTGGGGGACTCGGACATGCGGATACTGCTGCTGGTGCCGCTCGTGTGAAGGAGAACGCGCGGTGGACCTTCAGGTGACGTGGCCATCGTGATTGACTGCTGGCGCTCGGGTGCCGCTTCTGTCTGCCTTGGCGTCTCGCGCGCATCAAATCGCGCCGGGTCGTATCGCCAATGCCCATTCTCGCCAGGTGCCGCAGAAGTAGGTGGAGGAGAGCGAGGATGAGGGGGACCACTGGGCGGTTTGGGATCCCATATCGTCCTTGGATGGTGGGCGCTGGGGTGGGCAGAGCGTGGGGAGGTTTCCATCGGGCTCGTGACGCGGTGGTGCGGTCCAGGAGAACGCGAGGGGTAGTATGGTTGCTGTGAATGGTGACCAGGGTACTCTGGCCGGCCACGATCCCAATCACGATGATGATCTGGTGGTGGTCCACGACGTTCCCATGGCATATCACGTTCGCCCTGGCGCAAGGGCTCGCGTGGATAAGGAGACCTCGGTGCACTCGACCCGGCAGGGCCAACTGGCTGACGACTGGAAGGGGGATACGGCTGGAACCCAGGTCCTGGGGAACGGGCACGAGGTGGGGGTGGAGGCGAAGCAGACGTGGATGGCGCGCGCATAGAACGATTGAAGTATTCCTGGCTATGTCCTGTGGTCACGCGTGCAGCTGAAGCGCGCAATTCCTCAGTTGGAACTTGAGGTTGCGGCACGGGATGATGCAACAGCAGATTCTGGTGGCCCACCGGACCGCGTGTCGGGCCATCGCGAGGTCCAGAAAAGTCGCGAGGATGGGGTGGGCGATCTACATCCATCGGAGCCAACGGCGTGTGGGAGGGAATGTGGCGTGATTCGTCGAGGACGACAGGCGGCGGAGGACCTCCTCTGAATGGCCCAGGTGAGGACCGACCTCCAAGTGGGGCAGGCGGTGGTGGTAGGTGGACGTTATCTCCGTTCAACGGCCCACGGGAATCTGATCTGAACAAAGGACGCGAAACACTTGACGTCGATGTAGACTGCAAGAGGAGAGGAGGCCCGGTGAGACCGGGAGGAGGCACCACAGCGCTTGCATAAGCCGTCGGATGCACGTCTTGTGGCCCAGGTGCGGCAGGTAATTGTCCTCCGGTAGCTTGTGCGTTCTTCAAGAGCTGCAGGCGCTGTGATATCACGTGGTTGCCAGGATCGAGTTCGCTGGCCCGCGCGTAGGCGTCGATGGCATCGGAGATCTGATTGTTGCAACTCTCGTAGAGGCTCCCAAGATCAAACCAGACCTCGGAGATGTATGGGTTGATCCTGATAGCGCGCGAATATGCGTCCAGAGCATCGCGGAACTGATTGATTTGGAAGTACAACACTCCAATGGAGCACCAAAAGGTGGGATTGCGTCCGTCACGATAGACGGCCTGTTGATACGCTTCATAGGCCTTGTTGTACTTTTGCCCCGCCATGTAGGCACGACCGAGAAGATACCAGCTTTGGGCATCAGTTGGGTCTGTGGAAAACAATGAGTGGAGGCCGAGACGCGGAAGCAACAACTTACCAGCCTCGAGACTCTTGGTAAGATATTGTATCGCAAGCTCCTGATTCTGGAAGGACGAGCCGTCCTGGTGATACAGCCAGCCGAGTTGCTGAAGAACTTTGGCATGTCCGGGGTTGTCAGCGACGACACGCTCGTACGCGTCTTTAGCGCGGACATGCTGGATGACGATTAGTGTTTGTTATATGAGTCAGATGAGGAGCGGACTTACGTCTTTCTGTTGTTCGAAAACATGGCCGATCTGGAACCAGATGTCGGCATGAGCGAGTGGGCTAGGAGGGTTTCGAAGGATACGGTCGAAGCAAGTAAGGGACTCGTCGTATTTGCCTTGCTGTTTGTAGATGATGCCAAGACGGAAAAGAATCTCGTTTGCCTTGTCGAAATCTAGTTCTGCTAAATGAGTACATAAAAGTGCCATAGTGAACGAGGGGAACAACCAACCTTTGTCCATCTTGAGGACGGACGCGAACGCTTCCTCGGCGTGATCCAAAGAGCCGTACCGGTCGTAGAGAATCCCGATGCCGTACCAGAGCTTGGGATCCTCCTGTGGAACATGTTACACGTTGACGTGTATGGTTAGAAACGGGGACGTTACCTTGGGATTTGGTAACAAATACAACGCTTGTTGGTATGCCGAGTATGCCTTTTGGAGATCGTCCTGCATGAGGTAGCAGTGACCTAAAGCGGGGATGGAATCAGCATGGTGTCGAAACAATACGGAAGGGTGTTTACCGAGTGCACTCCAAACTTCGCCGTTGTCTTCTTGGAGTTGAAGCACGCGCTGAAAGTATTCAACTGCCTAAAAAGGAAAGGCAGTGACATCAGCAATTGAACACGTGAGGATCCAGATCGAGATCTCGAGAAAAGAAAAAAAAATGGAACAATGCGATGTCACGGCGGCCTCCGCGACGGACATCCTCGGGTTTTAAACCCAAACCAGGATTGGCAGAAACGCTTAGCCTACCTTTGGATAGTTTTCCTTGATCCGAGCGATTCCCGCAACCTGAGTCAGTCCTGATAGGGATATCGGGTTGTGCCGCAGCGCATTTTCATATGCTGTGATGGCATGCTCAAGATCTCCCATTTGTTCAGCAACGCGGCCTGAGAAACAAGTACGCATTTAGGTGCACGGAGTTCCTGAGAAAAAAAAAAAGTTTGACGTACCAATGAGAAGCCACGTTTGCTCATTAGCGACGGCCAGTTTATGAATTACGCTCGAGGAAGCGGGAGGAACGCCATTTGGTGGTGGCACGTTGGGCACGACGACGGGGGAAACGATCTGATTGGCGGGCGGATGTGCATGACTGGAACCGTTTGAGAGGGTAGCGGGGGTTGAGGGGAGGTTGGCAGAGTTGCCGTTGAGATGAGGGTGGGCGGGAG
>JBBPOE010000413.1:0-24720 GCA_038091295.1 Tylopilus felleus | reverse complement strand
CGACAACCTGGATGCTAGCAGCCCGAGGAAAGCGTTCCAGTCTAACTTAGTTCATCAACTCCTTAGCAGCGCGCACCTGCATTACGTGGATGGTGCAATGTTGCGCGTTCACGGTCTTTGTCCTTCCTTGTACAACTACTGCGGTGTTATCGGATTGTGTGGAGCTGCGGTAAGTTCCATTTTATTCAAATAAAGTGCTCACAAATTCACTGGATGTGCTTTCAGCTCGAGCGTGCGCTTCGTATGGTAATCGAAGGTTACATCACGTGGGAGATGATCGAGGTGATGCCAGATGGCAAGAATGCTCCGAAGACGCCCGTGAAACTGAACAAGCATTCCGGCAAGGAAAGCCATTTCGCATTGACGTTCTCCGAGCAGAATTGGGGCAAATCCACGAGATTGCTCACGAAAAGGGTGGAGAAGCGTACAGCCAGTCAGGTTACGGCCATAGTCGAGGAGGCACGGCGGACTCCTTTGACCTTTTTGCAGCGTGGTGCAAGTTCATCCACCAGCGCATCCGCCATAGCGATCGATCCTTATGCTCACATCTGTAAGTCAGCCTGCTCATAAGCAATGTTTCTAACGGACTTTTTTCTTCTTTAGGATCTCTGTACTGCCTCTGCGCCATTGTCTCGTGCACGGCCTCTGTCTTGGTTCGTTCTTTTTTTTCACCTTGTACCAATCTGTGTTGTCACTAACGGAAAACAGCTGTTCATTTCTGACCTATCCAGTCTCGATACCCGATACCCATTGCCGACTACTACGTTCTCCCTCCCCCCACAATGCTACATTTGCTTTGGGCCAGTTTGCTCCCCTCGCATTCGATACCTCCTTTTAGCCATAATCTCCGCGCCCCCAGTATGCCGCCTTTTATCTCCATTCATCGAAAACGGACTACTTGATTCCCCGCACCCGCTCCTTTCCTGCTTCCGCTCCTTTCCTGCTTCCGCTCCTTTCCCACCTTTTCATTTTACTTATAGTACTAGTATGGCAGCTGACGTGTTCTGGCGCCTTACTTAATCTACGCACTTTACTTATAAATCATTTGCTTTTATCTCACTTGCTCAAGTGCGCAGTAAGTTGATAAGCAGCAAGTAAGTGTGTTCCAGGAGTGGAACCTACTGATACAAGTGTAGATTTACTTATTCACGTTCTACTTGATATCTACTTGGTGAGGCCATAAGTGATGATAAGGTGTTATAAGTGACGTTAAGTAATGTGTTACAATCCTGATGGTACTGACGACACGACACCACTAAAGTGTGAACACGCTTGCGCTCACCCCCTTGCCCTGTCCCCCATATTGCCCACATGGCCTTCCCATTGCCCTTGTCCATGTGCCCTCGCCCACATGCCCTCGCCCACACGATCGTCCACGTGCTGTGCAACAATAATGGTGACGACTCAATGATGTCGGCGACACACCCACTTGTCAGTCACGGTGAGCATTGCAACCTGCTGTTATTCTCTCTGACACGTTGGGTGACATGTAGCCACTGTCACAGAAAACAATGTGCCCTGAGTGGCACTGACTCGAGTCTACGCTGAACAAGATTTCACCATTGTTGACCATCAAAGATGGGTGTCGGGCCGAAGTTGACGACCATTTGAATCGCCGTAAACAATTGTGTAGCCACTAGTCCCTTCGTTATGGCGGTAGTACATATTTTGTTTGTTGACATACAATACTCCTTTCAACACAACATGTGCTTTTCAATATTTTCGGACTTCTCTGTTTTTTCGTGACATTACAGTGATGAAAAAAAAAGTCGCTGAAAGGTCAAAAAAGAACTTTGTAAATTAACTGATCCGGGCCATCTGTAATTTGACTTTGGGTTCCTATGTACACGATGTCGAAGGGCAGGAGTTACTGCAGTCGATGTTGTCAACGGTTGCAATGTGCTGACAATATGTGACGACATCGGTGATGTATTTATGGCCGCGCTACAGCAACTTTTCGTTTTTCCTGATGAATATCTACCGGCGAAATCATTGTATTACGTCGCTTGGGAAGGTGGAGACATGATGAGGACACTGAAATCCTACTCGTACATGTGAGAGATATCCTCTTGCACGCCAAACGATGATAGTGGGGAGCTGACACGCAGAAGGGTATGTTGAAAGATGCAAGGGTAGTGATGAGATGACTGCGACCCCTCACTCTTGTTCTCGGGGGATGGCGAGCGTTGCTTGACTGCCCGTGAGATACACGTAAGTAAGCAGGACAGACGGATAGCGAAGGATGATAGAGGCTCACATGCGTATCCACGTAGATCCAGTCCAGGAGCTGGCAACAAAGTTCGTGGTATCTTGCTAACAGAAACAGAAGTAGTGGTCGCCTTTTCCTTCAGAGCATGGCCAAGAGATCGCAGAGGGAAACTCAATAAAGTGAGTCTGAATGATACCAAGTATCACGCACTGCGTTTTCATGTGTTCCCGTTATGTCCAGGGTCCAGGCTGATTGTGCTCGCGAAGCCGTGACCATTTGTAAGGACGGAGGACCAGCAAGTCGGGATGGGGCGGTGTTGAATAAACACAGGAACGAGCTGGAAGTGCAGGACGAGTTGTAAGTATTATGTGGCAATCAACTGGGCAGGAGAGTGGTAAGAAAGAATGGAAGGACAAATCGCATACTCGTTCCCTACAAGATCGAGTTTATGATATCACGGAACAGAACTCGACTGGGATAGATCCGTTGAAGAAACACGGGACTGATGAAGATTTGAGGAAGGTGGGTTTGCGGTCTCCCTTTGCAGAGAATGGATTCTTCAAGCTTACCAGGTACCTCGTTAAAATACGAAATGACTCGAACACCTAGAACTCCAAGTGCAGCTCTACTTTTCGAACGTTGGGTTGTAGCGAGAATGCTTCTGACCGAAATCGAGGTTGTCACCTTTTCCCGAGCGCGGCGAAGATATCAGGAAAGTGTGGATCATGCGAGGGAACGACGCACAGGCTAACATAGGCTAATGTATTCTTATCATGCGCGCGGTTTTCGGCTGTTCTGGATGTTCCATGCAAGTGCGGTTTTCAGTACGACGATAACTTGCTGGTTGCTGGTCAAGGAAACATAGACCGCGTTGTACTGTACTAGGAGCATGACATACTTTCGGGCAAGTCCGATTCATGCCACTTGAGGTCGTAGCCACTATCCTTTCACTCCTCACCAATGTCACCATCATGTTAGGGGACGAAGTTCAAAGAAACCTTTCCAAGTATGTGAAGCAGCCCAAGATGATGCTCTTTGATTTCCCCACTGGGCCCAAATTCGAGCTTCTTCCCTTACTCGCTTACGACCCTTTTGACTCTCAGTCTTCCACAATCACTATACAGGACCTACTTTATGACATGTGAATCCATCTTTTTGGGAGAAGCTACAGGAAGGCCGGATATGTGCCCACGCACCCCTTTGTCGTCACCGAGGTGACATACTACAAAGAAAAGTCAACTCGTTTTGGTCATCAGCATGCCTACGTTCTCCTCAAGATCCAGCCTCATCCTAGCCGGCCTCAGCCTTCCTGGTCACATACGTTTATCAGGATCTCTGAAGAGCACAAAAGAAATCCGCTGCTTATACACCTTGGGCTCTCAGGCTACTTTGGCGCGCAGGCCAGATTCACCATCGTTGATGGTCCTGCTGTCACAGACAGGGTTATCCATTCAACACTCAGCTGGGCGCCAGAGCACGCACCCCTGCTACACAGACTCATTCTCCTCGTCGTGAAGATCAACGCCTTCCTGGAATGGGGCTGGTTCAAGTCATGCCATATCTTTGCTGCCGCGGTTATGGATGCTGTTCATACTACTTTTGGTGACGTTCCTGAATCGCTCAAAAGTCATCCTTTCATATATCATCCATATTCCTTTGAGATGAACTATGCAGCAAGGATTGCAGACAGTGCAAGCTCTACCTATAAATACCTTGGTGAGTCCTTTGATAAATCTCTGAATCTTGCACGGATATTTATTATTATCAGTGGCTGGTGGTATTCACTGGGATGATTGTTTTTACTAAGATCAAAATCACGGCATGATGGAGGTCAAAGTTGACGTCGCGTAAAGGGAAGGCATGGTTTTGGAACATGTAGCA
This sequence comes from Tylopilus felleus, assembly GCA_038091295.1. Classification (NCBI taxonomy): domain Eukaryota; kingdom Fungi; phylum Basidiomycota; class Agaricomycetes; order Boletales; family Boletaceae; genus Tylopilus; species Tylopilus felleus. The sequence continues at coordinate 20,630 of JBBPOE010000413.1, read as the reverse complement.
TATCTTTCGTGTGTTGAGAATGAAGACCCTAGCTAGTGAATCATATATTCTGGAACTGAAAAGCAAAAAAAGGTTTCCCGTGAGGCATCCCTTGTCGTCGAAACGCTTGTAAAACACCCATGCGTCGACCTATTCTTCCCCTGGCCCGTCCGAACGTCTGAATCTTCCCGCCCTGGGTATCAACCCTGCCTTAGCAGATCCGAGCCTTTCCCAGAGCCTTTATGGTAAGGGGGGTTCCCGTCCAGTCCAGGACCACAACAAGCATGTATGGGTAAGGGAGGAAACAAGGAAGAGTGAGCAAGAGGGAGGGAGACGCGGCAAACTCCAACGCTTACCAAACGCTCGCCACGTTGTTGACATACACCAAGTTAAACATGCTCGCCTCGTACCCCAATCGGGGTGCGTAATACAAATACAACTACGCGAGGACGCGGCCGTATCCGCTGTTTCGGTGGGACGGCGGGACGACGAAGCCCGCGTTGCAGATCTAGAATGGAAAAACAGCAGAGGGATGCGAAGTGGGTGTGATATGATCAGTAAGGGATCGTGCGATGGGAACAAGGATTTCGCCTTCATTTGCGCCCGGCGTCGAGATCGCGGGGCAAGGGAATGAAGAACGATGAAAGCGGCTGGAATAAATCGTTCGCGACGGAGCATAGCGTTTCTCAAGTGCGCATACGACCCCCCATTTTTTCTGTGAAAGGATGGCGCTGCTTCGGAACTTGAGAAGAGTGTGACTCACACGCGAAGAACGTCCTGGACAATTGGGTTTCACCTAGAGAAAGAAGCTTGTGGAGAGAACCCTCGTGATCAGTGACGATGATTAAACAAGGATCGAGAGGGCTTGCTTACTAGCACGACATGCAACAGCCTGCCAGCGAGGCAGTAGGCGCAAACAAGGGCGATCACGTACATAGTTCCGACCAGACACTCGTCCCACGTTCGACCCGCTCTCGCACGCTCAAGATCGACCTCGACCTCGCTCGGCATCACGCGTCGCTCCCATTCACCGTCAGGTGACTCCGAGGCGGGCGCGCTCGCAGTGGCACGCTCTTCCGGTGAACGAACAATGGCGATCACCACGTCTGCGGCGAAGAAATAGGCCTTGAATGGGTCTGGGTCGCGCATGTCTTCTTGAGGGTATGTTAGCCCCTTGTTGACCTCGTCTGCGAATACGGCGTGGAGGTAGGAGGCTTGTCCCGGAGCCGTCCACGAGTATGGACGGGTCGATGTGAAAGAGGGTAAGGATTATGTGAGGGTCACGCGGGTGCGACCATACTGTGGTGGGGAGTCTGAGGGGAGAGGGCACCGTAAGCCGACATGAGCTTCGAGACTGTTGAAAGCGACGAGTCACTAGACTTTGAGGATGGGTCTACAGGGAGAATGAAAAAAATCAGATACACATGAGTGCTTATCTTTGGATCTACCTACAGTTGAGTCTGAGAGAGCAAGTACGAAGTTGGTTTTCGAACCGTATCGCCTAGGTTATTCTGGTCTCTTGGCGTAATGTGACGGCTGTGGATTCTTAGTTTTGGAATCTTGTGGCGCATTTACCAAATTACGAGTAGGATTGCTTGGACTCATAAGTAGCGTAGGGCCACATGCACGTGGCATCACCTGCTACCGAATTTTTGTCGGAAAGGAACATTATTAAGCCTGAGGTTCGCATTCTGTCAGTCACGGTGATGTTAACCGTTGTGAAGTCCGACGTGGCTCTGTTCATTCAAACCACTACATCTCTCGGAGACGACAACAAGAGTGTGGTCGAGGATAAGATCGATGACGCAATCGGTTAGAGTGGTTTTATGCTGGGTTTTTAAACGAGAGGATATCAAATGGGACAGCATCCCACGACGACTCTTACCACTTGGCTGCCACCCGCACTGTCGTCCGAACCCACTGAATTGTGTCTCGTAACTCCGGGCTTCGTTCCGAACACCATCGTCACGGAGATTATCATTGACGAGGAAGGGAACTTCGCAGTTCCTTGCATGGATCGGATTTTCGCAGATGAAATGGTTGCACAGGAGGTTGTTGATTACGAATACGGAAGCTGCAACGGCTGTGTAGTCGTTTACCATGATTTTTCGGTTCCACTTAGCCGCGCAGGAGAGAAGACTTTCTTGCTGGTCCCAGTCACTCGGATTCGTGACTGTCAACGATTGGACGACGAGGTGACGGAATATTTTGCGGAAAAGAATCCATGAGCTAAAGCTAATGTACAAACATGAGCGAGCAGTGCAAACCGCGCGTCATCAAAGTCTGCCTTCCAGGTCAGCCCATGACCAGCAATTTAAAGAGCATCATTCAAGTAGCGCCCTGTCAATGCGAACACGCACTCATGCCGCTCTCCACAGAGCAAGGATTTTAAACACGTCTTATCTGACGGAACATCCACACAACAAACAACTGCAGGAGCGTTAATATCACCATCGATCTCCGCCTCCATCGAGGCAGGCCGTTCAACAAGATAGTTGGATGCTACCCCAACATCGGCACCCACGGTTGGTGATCCAGGCACCTCGGCAGCCATTCCTGTCCTGCCGTGAACAACACGATGATACCCAATCCAATCAAGTCCAACGATTGCCCGAGTGACATCCGATTCTCCATACTGTATTTCGGGAGCGATGTGTGCTCCCAACCACCGACCATTGTACGACGCACCTAAAATCGCCCCTCCCTGTAGATGGACGTTACCTCAAACTATTGTACGAGGCCTGGAGGCATCAAAATCAATTGAGGCTGCGTACTGTCCCAAGGTGCCAGTCGTCGACATGTCCTTCCGGAAACCGGCAATCTTCGTCGAGTCTCGCAAAACCCGGACAGACCTCCATCAGGCTTATCGACTATAATAGCACCCTCAGGAAGCCTGAAAACGCTGTTAACGAAGTAAAACAACCCTCGCTGCGAGCGAAATTCGACTGTGTTGTTCGGATTGTATGTGACTGAACATTCCGTTCAGTTCAGTTCAGTCTGCTACATAACACACGAAGAGAAAACTTGCTGAGAATCCGAACTTCGTCTCCCATAATGAAAGCGAAAGATGTAGGTACCGACAGGGGGTGTCACATTTGATATTTATGTCTAAGCGTCACGTGAAATAGTGCACGGTGAGTCTGCGTGCTCACTGTTTTTCTCTTGGACTGTCGTGTCTTGCTGTCGTTCAGGAGAGCCACCAGTGACTGCAACGGCAAGGGGGGCGGAGTCGAGAACTGGAGACGTTGGTTAGAGACACCGAAACAGGTCGATAGCGATCACGACTCGAGCGAAGATACTCAGGCTGGACATGTCCCACGCAGATATATTACACAACAGGGGCCCGCTCCCTTTTTCAACTGTTACGCGGAGAGAGAGGAAGTTGAGATTCAGGTGAGAGCTATCCTCTAAAGAAAGTTCGAAACCTTTTATTTACGCATGTTGATGACTTGCACCCGAAGCCACCACGGGGTGACCTGTCAAGCAGGTAACAGTACTTGTGCTACTGTGTTTTGCACGTCGCTAGCACCATCACGAACTTCACCGGCATGGAGCTTTGTACGCACACTCATCCCAAGTGAATGTATTGTGATATCTCTTCCCGATAATCTTCCTGGAAAATCCCGGATTGTATCACGTGAACGACGGATTCTGTGAATTATCCAGAAACCTTGCTCAAGCAAGGTCACTTACAGCACACACCCTTCTCACCAACCCCTTCTTCGCCATCTATCCCTGTGTGCATGAGCCTCTTCTTCCACCGCCCGCTTGTACACATCGCCATAGCCTTCGTCCATACCACCACGAACGGCACTTGGCGTTTCGCTGCCTGCCATTTCCCGCTGTTTACGACGAATGAGGGCTAGTGCGCACTCGCGCTCCGACGACTCTCGATTCAAACGTGCAGTCGTTGGATCCACTGGCTTTGGTGCGGCCGGAGGCTGATCAGACTGGCGAGAAGACCGGTTAATTACAACACAGAAACCCTAGATTTGGGCTAGCGTCATGTCCTTCCCGCCTCTGCCAAGGTTTGCTGCACAGCAGCCAGAACTTGCGCATGGACGTCCTTGCCCGCAGCAATCACTCCATAGTTCTCACCCAACGTCCGCCCAAGTCCAAAGTCGAGAGGTTTTCCCCGCGAATCCGTAATGATACCCCCACATTCCTCAACCAGCAACGACCCAGACGCGTGGTCCTGCAACTTATCAATACGCCGAACACCAAGACGAGCATCCGACTCACCCAGATCTTCTCCTGGTACCCAGTTCCAGTGGGCATTCGGAGGTACACACCCCCATCACCTCGTGCGAGGCATCCGTACTTGGCTTGACTATCCATGCGTGACGGCGCCCGCGTGATGTTCAGTAGCTCGGATATCCTGTTGTTGAACCCGAGATCCGCGTGCGCGGCTTCGACCGATTCCAAAAAGTTGAATGCACCTGGCCCGACTGGCGGGATCCTCAACGATACCGCGTGATCGCCTGAGAGCGTCGTCTACACGTGTCTATGAGCGGGAAAAGAAAATGGCCCAAGGTCTAGTTGCATACCTGTTCAGCACCTTGACCCTTGACAGCGACAAAGATGCAACCCTTGGGCCCATCAGGCGCGTCGCTTTTCATCGGCAAATTCGGACAACCAAGGACGCCGAGAACGACTTGTCCGTCCACGATCAACGCCAAACACACCGCATACTGTCCACCACGCAAAAATCCCTTTGTCCCATCGATGGGATCCAACGTCCATCGCCCTACAGACAAACCACGTCAACATACACACGCCGCGAGAGATCGGCGACGCACGTCCGATGCGACCACCTTGATCACTCCCACGGTCGATCGCGTCCAACAACTCTTCAGGAGTACGTTCCTGGTCCGGACCGAGTCCCCACTCAGCGCTCTCCCCCATCCCCAGATCCGCCGTGAGCGCTTCGTTGGCGAGCGCGACGACCCGGTCTTTGAGCGCGCCCCCGGTCTCCTGGCGTAGCTCTGCTGCGTCTTCTTCACCGACGATCGGATCGACGGGGAACGTGCGGCTCAGGATGGTGTTGACGACGGCTTGGGCGGAATAGTCGCCGACTGTGATGTAGGTAGTGGTAGCGTCAGATGTTAGTCTAGCTCATTGATCGACTGGCGATGCGCACCTGTCACGGGCGACTTGTCACCCTTGGTGAGCGTCTCATTCTTGACGAGCTTGGTAAACACGGAGGACGTCAGCGTGCATGCACGCCGTACGGCGGCCAGCGCGACTTGTTTCTCGAATGCGTATGGCAAAGACATGTAAGACAGAAATCGTACAGTGAGATGGGGACGCTGGAACAGAACCGTCAGGTTTTTGTGGACATGTCGAAACATGGAAGCGCGGATCCGGGATACACGTGACTCGCGCTGTGAGAAGCAGATTGGTGCCTTGGTGGCAGATACTGCACTGCGCGGCCGTTCACGACAACCTGATCTCCGTTGCGAAACGCGACCAGAAACGGCCGAGGTGCGCTGAAGCAGCAGTGTTGTGCTTTTAACCCAAAGAATCACTTGGAGGGTGAACAATGCAACTTGCAATCTCGTCAATCCAACGAATACAAACAAGCCTGGAGAAAATATAGAGCGCAGGATCGAATGAAACGAAATACGGCAGTAACGAGCGATAGGATGAGAAAGGAATGAGGCAGGAGAAGATCAGGCGTGACAGCGATCGAGTGGCAAGCCGCCGTCTCAGACTCGTCTCACCTTACAACGTCTATCGGCGATGGCAGTCAGGCAGAGCCTTTTTACGTCTTTTTTTTTTCGCCACCTCACCTTCGTCATAGAGTCATCCCAGCCAGTGACGACCTTGCGACCATTGTTGACAACTGCAATGTGCACCCGCCAACAGTGAGAGAATACCCGCCAAAACTGAACCAAAAGTTGAAAATAGCGCCGCACATTCTCCTTCGGCTCCACAATGATTGTCGCCCTCCTCGCACTCGTAGTTGTGCTGCTCACCATCCAAGGCGCACGAAAGCTCAGGCCAAGACCATCGCGCTCACCAGCACGCACCAGCAGACCACCACTCCCACCCGGCCCGACACCCCTCCCTTTTGTTGGAAACGTACTCGGCGTGAACAGAAACGCGCCCCATCTCACATATACAGCGTGGTCAAAGATATACGGTATGTCCCTCTTGATGCACCGTGCGCCAGAACACGACATCGATGACCGTCGAACAGGCGACATCGTCTACACCCGCATGTTTGGCCAGGACGTCATACTGCTGAACTCGGAGGAGGTTGCCGTTGCATTGCTTGACAAGCGCTCCCAAAAGTACTCCGATCGGCCAGAATTCTCCCCTGCCGAGATGTACGTTCTGCTATCGGTTTCATGTTCTTTACGCTGACCGATACACAGGTTCGACTTTGAATGGCCGACCTCTAGCGCCCGGTATGGGCCAAGGTTCAGGTTACACCGACGACTGCTGCACCAAGTCTTTCATGCCAAGGCAGCACTCGATTACCGTGACAAGCAACTTCAGAGAGCGTACGAGTTGTTGACGCATCTATTAGACGACCCGGCGCGTTATTCAAAGCATTTCACCACGTGCGTCCCTGGTTTACACGTCGCACCTCGAAACAGCGGTACTCACTTGTCCTCAGATTCTCCGCTGCGGTAGTCATGGAAGTGACCTATGGGTACGACATGAAGGGTGGAGAGACGTTCGTCTCGTCCATGCAACGTGCTTCGGATATCATCTTGAGTGTCGGCACGCCTGAATTATTCGCTCTCTGTACCGCCTTTCCGTTTGGTGGGTTCATTGTCCCATGTATCCCCTCAATCGTTTTTAACATGCGTATGATCCAGTGAAAGCACTTCCGTCGTGGTTTCCAGGGATGGGATGGAAGTCTCAGGCTGCAGAGTGCCGGCATTTGGTGAATGACGGGTTGAATACACCGTATGCTTGGGTTAAACGACGCCTCGTACGTTTCAAAACCAATACTCACGCGTGTATGTCTAACAGAGATACTAGGAACAAGGGACTGCGACGCCATCCATGGTCGCTGATACGATCATACGACATCGTTTAGACGATGATTCTAAGGACCCGGAACTCGTGCAAGCCATCAAAGAGTCCGCAGGGACACTCTATGCAGGTGATCGCTCTTGTTGGAACGTATTCCTCAAGGCTAACGGTATCCCCAGCTTCCGTCGAGACGGTTCGTTCCATCGTTCCATTATTGCCCACAGGGAGTAACGGATGGGCGAACAGACCCATGCTACACTTCTCATCTTTGTCTATCTTATGCTGAACCACCCAGAAGTCCAACGTCGTGCACAACTGGAGATCGACCGCGTGGTCGGGGACCAGCGGCTGCCCGACTTTGAAGATAGACCATCGTTGCCATACGTGGATGCAGTGTTGCGAGAGACGATGAGATGTCGTCCAGTGGGGCCTCTCGGTACATTCAATCACTGCATTAGGTTTCTAGATTTGCTAACGCTAATTAGGCATTCCTCATGCCACCACTGAAGATGATGTCTATGAAGGGTATTACATCCCGCAGGGTAAGCAGCGTCGACATTTTTCAGTGGTTTGGCCTACCTTTCCCTACAGGTGCAACGATCATGGCCAACGTCTGGTGAGTACCTTAACATGCGAGTACACACCAATGATGGTGATAGTATGGCAGGGCGATATCACACGATGAGAAAAGGTATCCAGACCCAGAGATGTTCATACCAGAGAGATTTTTGCGTGAGGATGGCTCGCTGGACGATGACAAGATCACATATGCCTTTGGTTTTGGGCGTCGGATCTGGTTTGTCTTGCGAGTGTTCGTTCGAGCGTTCGGGGTACTTACAGCATGCACATAGTCCGGGAAGACATGTCGCAGACGCCTCGGTGTGGTCTGCGATAGTCTGTATGCTGACATTATTCCAGATCGAAAAGACGGAAGAGTCGGGGAATGTGAAGTGGGCAACCGGGCTGACAACGTACGTGGCATTCAGCTGGAAGGGGGGCATACCGTTGACATGGTTTCTCCAGGCATCCGTTACCGTTCTCCTGTCGGTTCATCCCGAGAGACAAAGAGATGGACTCGCAAAAGCTGGCCTCTTTGATTTACGCTAGCCGGATAGCCTTGTAGCTATCCACTCTTGCTTACTCTAGTACAGGATGCATTCTTGTCTTTCACCCCCATGTCAGTTGCTGCATTCCATGAGACTGTCTCGAGATGAGATCTACTAGGCTCTACTGGGGTTCAATCTATTTCAACCATGGTGACTTTGAAAATAATTTGCAGTATTATGACCGTGACGTTCAACTGTGACGGTCTTCGAACACATGCGCGTACCCTGGCGATGGCGTCAGCGAATATCTGGATACGAAGGGTTATGAGTATAATGCCCACAGTTCGGAGTCCTTGGAGGTCCTTCGCCTCGTCTGATGGCGAGTGCTTGGTAGAGCTCTGCCCGATAGGTCGAGGAAGCTGCCCATTCGAAAGAGTGGGTTCCTCCACATCCTGTAGTATGGTCAGGTCAAAGATGATCAAATATCCCCCAGGACGATGTTGTTTTCGTTGATATCGATATCGCGATCTAGAATCCAAGTGGTCGCGAGGAATTGGTATCCTTTCAAGAAGTTGTATCAACATAAGAATCGCTGATGACGCGCGACAGAGGGACGTGTCCAACAGTACTCCATGCAACCCTCGAATATAGAGCCCTAGAGTGCCCCGTTCGTAACCCGCACAAGATCAATCCGGTCATCGAGAAAACCTCTGATCCCGCCGAGGGTGTGTCCATTCCGGACAACGTTGAACGTTCTGATGATATATTAGTACATGGCATCCACGAAAGGCGATGGCGAGCACGAGCACGATGGCTGCGGCCGTCGTCGTGATGCGGCCTGTCTCAATCGTCAAGTTGACGAGCTTGATCGACTCGGACATAGTCCACGTGTTGCGGAATTTTCATTTGGTACAGAGGAGCTGTGGGACCAAAGAAAGGAGAGTGAGACACGACAGACCCGCGGACGGGAGATTGGATGCGTACGATGATCGTCATGTCACAGAACAGACTCCCAGACAACCATACCTGTTAGTACATCTGTTCGAGGTCAGCTTGCCGGGTGGCGACGGTCTTTGAGCGCTTCAGGGTCTCATCAACGTCATGTGTATCCGTATCTAACTCAGCCGCCCTGGTCTTGGACGTTTCGTGTATGACGGGCACGTCATGGACACCTTTCTTTGTTCGTTATCTCTGCACGACGTCAGACGACATTCCTTTGTCTGTCCTGTGACAAGTTGTATCCCGACTCGGGTTGAAGCAGTTGTGATGGCTCGCGAAGATCCCGAGTCAGGGTGGGTGGTCGTGTAGAAAGCAGGCTGCCACGTTTACGCCTCCTGGGGATCAGCCATGGTTGCAAGAGGCGCAAGGGACGCGAACTTTGCTGCGCTGTAGTTCGCTGACGTAGGGTCTTGGATCCTTTGTCTCTTTGTCGAAACGGGTGCCTGGTGCCTTGTCGGGGCTATGCATGGGAGATTGCTTCCGGTATGAGCCAGTCACTTGGAACGATCGCGTGTGGTCGCAAAGTCGCCGACACACCGCGTAGCGTACTAGAGGCAGGTTTTTCGAGTTGCGGCACTGTTCTAGATGAGTACACGTTTGGTCGGGTTAGTCTGAGACGTCGAGATGGTGCGAGCTGGCACGTACGACGTCGATTCACCAAGAAGAACGACGAAGAGGTAAGCGACTTGCTTTGTGTCTGAGACCAAGCAGACAAAGAGAGTCGGGAAGGGTATAAATGCTGGCCGTTAGCAAGTCTCGTTTCTCTGTCTGGCACCCCTCGCAAACTTGAATTCGAAGTCTCATCACGCCGGCGTGACATACAAGTACTGACGCTCCCTTCCCACCTTCCGAATGTCTACCACCACCATTGGTATGGGTCGCTCACCATTCTCCACCGCCGCATTTGCCCAGCTCGTACGGCGACTTCAGCACACCAACGCTCGCTACAACCATATCGCTCACCAGCTCCGTTCTCGCATACGTCCCACCCACCACGCTAAACTCCGCGCCTACGGGGCAGGGCTCCGCATCGACACCACCAAAGCGCGTGCCTCTCCAGACAATCATGTCTTAATCATTCCAACGCCTGTCGTCGACACGTCCGCGACCACTCCGAGTTGGTTGGACCCCCAGGCCAACGCATATCCCACCACCGAGCCAGCGGGACGCGGCCCTACTCAGGGGGACGCATATATGCGCGGAGCGGCACCAAGAACCCTCCCCAAACTCGTACGGAAGTCGCGTCGCCGCAAAGGACGGCAGCGCGTCATGTTGCGTCTACCACCACTCAAGCTCTCCCTCGACGTCAACCATCCGTCAGGGGCGCCAAGGTTCCAAGGACCAGTGCCTGGTGCGCCGCGGTTGTTGCCCAAACAGCTGCCAGAGGATGAGAGTGGCGTAGAGGAAATGATGCTTGGATCTGCGTCGCACTGTACGTGACAGCGTGATGATGGTCGTCTAGAAACTGATTTTTTTGCGTAGTCGTGGACGGCCCGGATGCATTGTTCAGACCGGTACGTGGGTGTATGCGACTGTCTTGGTTGGTTGCTGATCGGAATATACAGACGGACGTCCAGGTGTACTCTGGCCTTTGCATCACTATTCCACCGCGCCCCTTGAAGCGGAAGCTGCAAGACACTGAAGGAGATGATGATGATACTGCAGAGCAGCCCAAGGTTTGTCTCATTGATTCGAGTTGATCGTTGAGCTCACGCTCGAGATAGCGCATCCTCAAGGTCCGGTGGAACGAATCCCAACTCGAAAAGCAACAAACACTCTGACCGATCATGAACGCTCATCGATGGACAGCACGTTATACCACCCACACTTAATGGCAACGAATACCTAGATTCTCTTCATTTTTTCACACTGCTGTGGCCAGTGTACTGTATCATTCATTGAACGATCCTCCCTCCTTAGCTTAGTTGACACTCCTTTTGGACGATCCTGGACATTCCTAATGTAGCGCTTGCGCTGTTTATCGTATCTTATCAATTTCGCAGTGACTTGCTCGTTGAACGCAACGAACAGCATGTCTGATCGGCGCAGTCCAATTATGACTTTTCTTCTTCTCTGCACTGGTCATTTCTCGTTCTGACGTGCGGCCTACTTCCAAGTCGTGTTGCGACTGTCAATGACATGGTTTTATATCGCCATGCGGATTCAGGAGCCTTTTCAACATAAACATGTCGATCGCCCGTGATGCAAGACCCGGCACCGCACACGATCGAATGGGAGTTGGAAACCAACTTGAACGTGACAGGACCCCTTCTGGTCTTGGACGATGAGCTGGGACACATGCGCAGGACCTCCGTCCCAGTCTCACGATATCCAACGACCACAGCCCGGTGCTACACACTCTAGTGGTATATATGTCCTCGCGATCTACTCTGTGATAAGTGACGACCGAGACCAGCGAGCAAGCACAATCCAATCTAGAAAGAACTTCCAGCGTCCTCCTCCTCCTCCTCTAACCCCCGCTTCTGACCCTGTCGATCGTCCTTGTCGTCAGCGCCACCCACCCCCGCCAAAAAAAAGGCACACACACTCACCATGGGATACGGCCCCAACTCGACGTCCGTCGCCACTTGCTTTTGAATCTGAACCACCGTGTTCACCCCGCGACAACCCCGTCATCATTATCACCGAGCGCGACGGCATGTCGGACGCGGTGTATTCCCACACCGTGACCGACTTGTGCTTGTCGGTATTGCTCCGCAGGACCAGGCGGGCGTTGAGCGTCGCGAGGAGGCAGTTGGCATACCTGAGGGTGGGGCCGCGTGAGTAAGGTGGACCGTGCGGGGACGCGAGAGGACGTACAGCTTGGATATGATGTAAAATCTGTCGTCCAGACGCTGCGCTCAGCGGGCAGATACACGGAAGAGGCAGGACTTACAAGTGCCATGTGGAATAACGTTACCCGACAGGCAATAGCGAGCACGAACTCGATGGCTGCAGCCGTTGTCGTGACGAAGCCCATCTCGATCGTCAACTTGGCGGACCTGATCGAAACAGACTCCCAGACAACCATGCCAATCACGTGAGGTATTGGTACCTTGACAAGATACAAAGAAACAGTACGAACGGAAATGTAAAACGGCAGCGGATGGCTGGCGTCGAGATCCGGCACGAGGCCAAACTATACAGTTCGTGAGCACCCTGCGTAGCGCATAGAGCACAGCAATGAAACGACTCACCACGACGCCACCATAGCTGACCATGACACATTGCATCAATGACACCTAGCGTTCTCATCTCAGTAAACACGCCCACGCCAGCGGCATCATCGTCCGCCTCACCAGCATGATCACCACCGGCACCACGAGTGACTGCCGGACGGCCCATATCCGCCAGCAAAAGAAAGCATGCGTCAGCGAAAACACTGTAGGGCACGCATCAGATCGCCATCGTTACCTTAGCTTCGTAGCACGTACCTATGCCCGTCAACGGTGACAAGGTGACAAACGACCAGAGCGGATCCGGAGTGAGCTCCTGTCCACCGACGCCCGCAGCGACGATCGACGAGAGGTCGGAATCGTTGGCCGTCACCCCGACCCAGAAGCCGTGCAACGCGAACGCGGTGAAGAGCGTCTCGAGCAAAAGTATCGTGGAGACTGTCATGATGCGCAAAAACGTCCGCGTCAGCAGGATCGTCGCATGCGTACACGACGTGTACCTAGGATGCGTATCCACAACCGGTCGTTGGGAAACTTGCTGAAATAGATGACTGGAGCGTTTGTATGTCCTCGTCAACACTGTCCAGAGAGTGATACGGTGCCGGCGTTGACTTACAGCACTGGATGGAGAGTACCCCCATTAAGCCAAAGCACATGGCGTATCCGATCACCTGTCCGACGTGAGCACGAACAAACTAACCGGGGGTAAACGGGGTACGTACGAACGGGCCTTCGCTTGATTGTCAAGACGATTCCACATGAGCGTTCAATTGGTCGCACAGGCAGGGGCAAGACACTCACTCGATGGTATCCCCGGAGCTACACGGCAGTCTGAGCGGGTCAGATACGACACACAGCAGCATAAACGCTTACGCTCTAACCCGTCGAGGTGACAACATGGTGGGCGGCGTGCCCTAGCACAAAGTACTCTGGTGGGGCAAAAAGCGGACAAGTCGATCAGGGCGTAGCAACGGAGCGGGACGATTTGCACCTCTCCTATTATACGGCACGTCTGAGTGTCAGAGACAGACCAAAAAAAAATGAAGCTAGCAAGGCACCATTCAGGTATGGGGAAATTGAACCTATATACAGAGTACCGCTCGCCGAATACACAAGGTTATCATGATTGGCTGTTCATGAGTGCGTTCAAAATTCTGGCGACCTGCCCTATGGCTTCCCTGACCTTCTCTACCTCGTTGGCGGGGACGCGATGCATGAAGCGACCTTCGAACTTGTCTGGGTGAAATCGCAATAAAGTTTCCTTGAGTTTGTCTCGATTTCGCCTTGAAATCTCGTCACGTTTGGCGGTTGTGCCTACGCTGTCGACGTCTGGTAAAAGGAAGGTGGTGATCGCTTCCGATGTAATATCCTCCACGCGGAGCGATACGTTGTGTGAGCCCTTCTGCCTTGTTGAGAAGAGAGGCCAAGGGATATCTCCGAACGTCAACGGTCCACTATCCTGCGTGCGAGGATCCAAGAGCGCCTTCCAACGATGTTCGTACAGCTGCCTGCTCTCTTCCTCTCTCTGGCTCTGTCTCTCCTTTGCCCTCCTTTCCACTTGTTCTCGAGCGAGTCTCTCTAATCGGGATGTCTCTGCTCTGATCTCCTTTTCGCGTGCTTTCCGAGCGGCCCTTTCAGCGTCACGCTTCGCTTGTTCTTCGTACTCTCGCGCATGCTTCTTCCTGGGAGAGATGAGTTGGCGACAGTTGTGAGCGTGTATGTGGTAACACTCACTTCCACATGCCCTGCCTGATCCACTCTGCATACTCGTTGTCGTCCATGTATTGTGGATCCGCGGCGTCATGCGCATCGCGGGACCACCTGTCGGGAATGTGAGCGTAATCGTTGAACCGTGCGTCGATTCCGTCCAAGCGTTCGTCGTCCTCGAGGGCCTCCGACATCTTTTCCCTGAACTGCATCTCCTCCAGCTCTGCTCCATAGTCTTGCTTGTGTGACGAGTCGTCTAGTCTCTTCTTTGCTGCTTTCTTTGCTGCCTTGTACGCCTTACGTCGCGCTCGTTCGCGTTCCTCTGTAGGTGTCCGTTTGAGATGGAAGGGCATCGACTTGGATTAGTCAGCCAGTCGCTCTTTCATTTCTCTTCGCCATGCATCCCTTGTACGACGGTGCGTCTCTCTCTTTCTTCTTCCCTTTTCTCTGTCAACTAGTCTCTTCTAGTCGTTCGACGTGTCTTGTTCGTCGCTCCGCCTCTCTTTGCTCCCGTCCAGTTCTTCATCGATGCCCCCTTTGGCCGATTCACCCCGTCCACCAACAGCATCTTTCTCCTCGACGGCATCCTCTCCTGGATCCTCATGGAACTCGTCTCTCCCATCGCATTCGTAAACGCACTCGTCAACACACCCCTCGCAACATCCCCAGCCGACATTGCACCGCTCACACCCGCCATGCGCATCCTCGCCGCCCTCTTCCTCGTCCACTACGCCAATCGTGCCCTCATCTCCCCCCTCCGCACCCCATCCCGCTCCAAAGCACACGTGAGCGTCACCCTCTCCGGTATCGGATTCAACGTCGTCAACGGCACCCTCATGGGCACATACCTCCGTTCCCCCACCGCAGCCGCCTTCCTCACCCCCGACGCCCTCGCACGCCCCGCGTTCTGGGCCGGCATCGCACTCTGGGCAGCAGGCTTGGCCGGGAACGTCCTCCACGACGAGGTCCTCCTCAACATCCGGCGCAACGCCAGAGCCAAGGGGAAAGCTAGAGCCAAGTCCCCCTCCCCACACAAGACACAGCAGCGCGAGCACTACGGGATTCCACATGGCTACCTCTACGCGTACGTCTCGTACCCCAACTACCTCTGCGAGTGGCTCGAGTGGATCGGGTTCGCCCTCGCAGCCGCGCCTGTCCCCGACCTGACGTCGTTGAGCACGCTCGTCGCATCGGTCCAGCCGCCTTGGATCTTCTTTGTGTCAGAGATTTGTCTCATGATCGGGAGGGCTTACAATGGCCATCAGTGGTACCTCAAAAACTTTCCAGATTACCCCAAGGATAGAAGGGTCGTCATTCCCTACGTCTTTTAACAAGTACGGACGGGCTTGCAGCTTGCAGTGTACGTCTTGTTAGTGTAAGGATATCGACCAACTATCCCCATGCCATCAAGTACAGTACTGTGAACATCTATTAATTATGGTAACGGGTCTGCCTGTCCGACCTCCTGGTTCTCCCTTTTGTTACCGACGGACGTGGAATCAGGGCCCGCCGGCCCGGGCCCAGACTAAAACCGCGGCCACTTACCGTGGAACTGACCCGTCGTGATCTGGGATCGAGTGATGGCGACAGTCGCGTGATTTTCGGCCGATCCCTCCTCCTTGCCAGTGGGTCGAACAGGACCGTCAAGACCGGTTCCAAGTGAACTTTGTCCCCCAATCAGACGCGCGTTCAGCGGCGCCTTGCATATTTACACCAGCGGCCAACTATTGCGCACGCGTCATCCACAGCCTCTAGAGCGAGAAAAAGCTGCGTCGTCGTCAGTCAACCTCCAACCCCGATGAACGAAACCACCCGACGACGTGCACGGACAGTTGAACGATGGAAGCACTAAGCAGCCACCGGGAGACGACGACTTCCTGCGGGCGCACGGATACGATCTTGCCGTCGTCGCAGGTCGCACTGTCTCGTGAGTCGAATCAGCTTAGCACCATTTGGTCTCGATAAACGACGAGCTTGACTTCCGTCAGGGCAAGCCATGGGCATCAGATGCGATGATCATGAGATATGTCCACTCACCAGTGGGGTCGTCTCGATTGTGATGGCGACGTCGTACACGACAGTTGCGATCCCCTACACCCGGCTCAACTACCTAGGGATCAAAGCTCACGTCTGGAGCCTTGACGTTGGAGGACTAAACACCCAGTTGGCGATGGTACGAATGTACGGTTAAAATTACCAACCATGCTTCCGACGCTGATAAAAATGCGTAGCAGTCACGACGACTGCGGAGAGTAAGATTAGTCACGTGTCAATGGGGAGAGAACTGCAATATACCAACACCCACTCATACTCCCGCAGTGATAGAACCCATGAAACTGTAAACTCGGGTGACTGCCAACAAAATCAAAGCATGCTTCGGACTCACTGATACTAGTCAACGCACTGAGCGTTCGGAATGACTAGCTGAGGTCCCCTGAACTCGCCTAGGAGAGCGGTATGCAAGAGTAGCAGTGGATCTTGGTGCCTTGTAGCATCTCGTACAGCACCATGACGACGTTCCAGGTCTCGAACACGGGCACGGGAGGACTTGTGGATTTGGAATACCTTGTATCAGTAAGCCACAGTGATCAAGACGCGTACTTGCTGCAAAACCGGCATCCGTTTAGGATCCTTGGTGAACCTTGAAGATCAAATGACTCGGGGACAGCGAACGAGCGACAAAACGACGATGCGGCACGGTACTACCAGGATACCACGCTAGAAAATGCTGAGCAAGGGCCCAAGGTCCTAGGCACGCCATCTCGGAATGGGACAGGCACGGATAAAACGGACGACGGACGATGAGGACATCTCTGTAGACGTGAGCCATCGCATCAGTACCTTGATCGTTGAATGTGCTGTGCTAAATAGAAATATCGATCGTGTCCATCCTCGAGGCGCATATACGTTGTCAGGATGCACGGGGACGACGTGGGCCAGAAATAAACACGAGAGGAAGACGACTCTTTACCGCCCTGGCTGCGATGGCGAGGATTTGGCAGTGTTGGAGGAGTGAACCATGCCCAGACGGCATCATGGAAGGACGATGAAGTATGTCGACTCTGTTAGACCGACGACTGACAGTTCAAGCACCCGGCGCACTTGTCAATGATCTCAAGAATGATGTACATCACGACTTACCTTTCTTGCTTCCGCTGACTTTGTCGCGTATCTGTCAGTGGTATGATCTCCCCTCAGCGATCGCGAGACTGTAAGCAGACGATGCGCTCTAGGAATGCATTTGAAATACCGCTAATCTCCGCTCGAATTATACTCCCGAGGGAACTCCACAGACGCTCCAAAGCCGACAACAAAAAAACAAGAACGTCCAGGATGATGTCCTCTGACGAACCAGCGTCGACGCCGTTGCAGACCGTCCAGGCGTTTCTCGCAAAGTCTCAGCGTCAATACCAACAGACCCTCGACCGCTGGACACCCCATGTCCTGCAGCGCTGGTTGGCGACGTTTTGTCTGGTCGCATTGTTCATGCTTCGGATAGTGTTGTCTCAAGGAGTAAGTGTCCGTCTGGTCTCGTCCTTGATTTGAAAGCTGACTTGTTTCTCAGTGGTACATTGGTTCGTAACGCATTTCCTGTACACAAAGGTGCCGACTGACGTGTTCCTCGGGTGTTGAAAATAGTATGCTGTGCGTGCTCTCGTCGTTGCTGCGTTTCAGTATACTGACCATTCCACAGACGGTCTTGCTATCTACCTCCTCAACCTGCTACTCGCGTTCCTACAACCCAAGTTCGATCCGTCGCTTCAAGACGACCTCCTCGCAGACGAGATCGAAGAAGGCGCCACTGACAGCGGTCCCACGCTTCCCTCGCAACGAGACGACGAATTCAGGCCGTTTGTGAGGCGGTTGCCTGAATGGCAGTTTTGGTGCGCTATTCACCCGCTCCGCAGTTATCTCCGAGGGACTAAAGCGCGGTTTCATTCAAGGCTCAGCGCGACACGCGCGATCATTATTTCCATCTTTTGCACGACCTCTGACATGTTCGACGTCCCCGTTTACTGGCCCATCTTGGTGGTCTATTTCTGCGTGTTGTTCCTGCTGACGATGAGGCGCCAAATACAGTATGTCTACTTGCTCGTCATCCATGTTTTCGCTCACGTCGAGGTTCTCAGACATATGATCAAATACAAATACATACCTTTTGATATCGGTCGTAAGGCGCGGTACGGTGGGAGCAAGTAGGCCCTCCTACGCCATGACATTTTTGTTTTTTTCTTCTCGCCATCCGTCTACGAACATTGCTCTACTTGTGGTGGTGATAGATGAGCCCATGTGGTACTGGTACGGATTTACGGCAATCATAATGTGCCTCTGATAGACGTCTCTTTGTGCTTGAAACGATACCTGATCCATCACGTGACTCATACGCAGCACCTTGATCATCGTCCATGATGGCGACGGCGGGTCTGTATCCGCCTGCAGTGCACGCGATGGCCAACCACGTCACCAACTGTCTGAAAGCCCATCGCACGCGGCTCTCTGCCCAGTTTACTTGTCCCCCGCTCTTCGTTGGCGTCCAGGGACCGCAAGGGAGCGGCAAGACCTTTCTCACGTCCCGACTGCGTGCGCTGCTGGCAGGCCCACCCTATTCGCTGTCGGTCGCCGTGCTCTCAATCGACGACCTCTATCTCCCGCACGCAGGGCTGACCGCCCTCGCCGAGGCGCACCCTCAGAACCGACTGTTGCGCGGGCGGGGGCAGCCGGGGACGCACGACGCGGCGCTTGGGCGTGCTATCCTTTTTGGGCTCAAGGCGATTAACAACGGCGCGGGGGAGGTGTCTCTGCCCGTGTTCGACAAGAGCATGTTTGACGGCGCGGGCGACCGTGCGGCCGAGACACGCGCGGTCCGTCCCCCGATCGACGTCGTCGTCCTCGAGGGATGGTGCGTCGGGTTTTACCCCGTGCCGCGCGCCGTGGTCGAAGCACGCTGGGCCCGTGCCGCGGTGTCCGGGCGAGGAGGGGAGGAGGGGGTCGGGACGGGCGGGGGCTTTGATCTGCACGCGCAGGCGACGCTCGAGGACGTCCTCGAGGTGAACACGATGCTGCGCGCGTACGTGGCGTGGTGGCAGATACTGGATGCGTTCGTACAGGTGCGTATCCGATGCGTTGCTCTTTCTGATGCTGGGCGTCGGTGACCGACACGACGGCACGTTGGACGATTGGGTGCGCGATTGGCGTTGGTGTGTGGTGGGTCGGTAGATTCGAGGCCCGCCGGCGTCGTCGTTGGCGATCGTCTATCGGTGGCGGTTACAGCAAGAACAGGACATGAAGGCTAAGAACGGAGGACAGGGCATGACGGACGAGCAGGTCAAGACGTGCGTGTCTCTTTGAATCTTGTGTGCCTGATGCGCTGACGCACGCGTTCGAACGACGGACAGGTTCGTGGATCGGTACATACCTGGCTACGTCTTCTTTGGAGATGGGGTCCATGAGGGGATGGTGGACGAACGAGGGGAACGGACGATGCCGCCGTGGCATGGACGAGGCTTGGTGCTCGAGCTAGACGTGGAACGGAAGCTGGTGGGCACGCGTCAGTTCTGATCAGGACTACGAACAAGAGTCGATGGAATCTGGCGTGCTACACATGATTATTTGTTGACCCAAATTCGATCTTCTTCCCTTGCTTGCCGAGGAACACAATCAATGTGGTTAGCGTGGGAACCACGAATCTCCCGAGTCGACATTAGCTAGTTCGCCATCCAAGCAATCTTACGCGTAATGTGGTAAATACTAACGACTTAAGAATCCACAGCCGTCACATTACGCCAAGAGACCAGAGTAACCTAGGCGATACGTTTCGAAAGCTAACTTCGTGCTTGCTGTCTCAGACTCAAGTGTAGATCCAAAGATACGCGCTCATTTTTCACTCCCTGTAGACCCAGCCTCAAAGTCGTAGTGATCCATCGCTTTCAACAATCTCAAAGTTCATGTCGGCTTACGGCGCCCTCTCCCGTCCCGCACGCGCCTCCCCTCTCAGACTCCCCAGATGCGTACGACCCTCGGCGGGGTCAGAGGTTTTCTCGATGACCAGATCGATCTTGTGGGCGTTGCGAACCCGGCACTCTGGGATTCTGTAATCGAGGGTTGCACGGAGCACTGTTGGGTGCGTCCCTCTATCGCGCGTCATCAGCAATTCTTATGTTGATACAACTTCTTGAAAGGCCTCCAATTCCTCGCGAGAACTGGATTCTGCATCGCGATATCAACGAAAACAACCTCGTCCGGAGTGTTTGTTCTTGGGAAGAGAGGATATTTGATCAGCTTTGACATGACCATACTGCAGGATGTGGAGGAACCCACTCTTTCGAATGGACAGCTTCCTCGACCCACCGGGCAGAGCTCTACCAAGCACTCCCCATCAGACGAGACGAAGGAACTCCAAGGGCTCCGAACTATGGGTATATTCATAACCCTTCATATCAGATATTCGCTAACGCCATCGCCAGGGTGTACGCATGTGTTCGAAGACCGTTGAACGCCGTAGACTGACTTGCACGCGCCAGACTGTGACCCAGCCTGAGTCGACCATCTTTTCCTTTTATGCTTCCTGACACCCTGTTCTTGGGACGACCTAATTTTCCGTTGCAATGAACCTCCACTGCCAACTAGATTTGTTTTTCCGAGCACGTTGGATACGCAACACAGGCGGTAACCTGCCTCATCAGCAGAATCTCGTTCCCCTCCGCCCCATTGTAATCTAGGTCGTAAGTGAGTC